>DWLO01002044.1:0-13374 GCA_018245335.1 Dalla quadristriga | reverse complement strand
AAGTAACGTTAAATTTGTATCGGTACTTACTCTGATTACTCAAGTCGTATAAACAAATATTGCTCACTATGAAAGCGAAACCAACAATTCAATGGTAGAAAGTGTATAAAATCAATTTTTCATTTCTGTACGTAGGTATCCGATAAACTAAATACTTGACGGGCGTTACAACCATATTGGACTTCGATTTCAAATTTAAATTATGATCAGGTATTCGTTTTACAACATTAAATAAACTTTCCATCACGACAGCTGATGTTGTCTGTGGGAAAATTTAAATATTTCAAATGAGTAGTACACACACAAACATTCGTGTACATTACTACTCAGATTAGCCGACATTTGCATCGGTTATTGATATCGCTTACATTCATGAAGATAGATCAAGTGATCGAAGTTAGACACTAGAACCCCATGCCTACCATGGTGGCTACTGGTATTCAGAGGGACCTATGAGCTCTCCAACTTCGAACAGGACTACGAAGTCGGTGACAGATGCGATTCTACTCCTAAGAACTGATTTAAAGTCTCTTGTATGAGATGAATATTCCCTATAGCATTAAGTTATTTGGGGTGTTGTGGTGTGACAGCTTTATTATTGCCTTTGGTATGTAGGCATCGATAAGGAGGTCTTCCTTGCGATTAGAGTTATTGCCCCCCAAAAACTTGCCTTCTAGAAAAGAAGTTAAAAATAATATATTGTTTTGTAGGTACGAAAGAGTAAATGAATTAATTTGAAAATTTGAAATGACGATAAATAAGAAGATAAGAAAATTGATATTATTGAATACAATGATGAAAAATCAATCAATCTCAAACCAAACTATCAATATTATCTACAAAGGTCCAGACTCAGGAGTAACATTATTTAAGTTAAGATGGATGCGCATTATAAAGATGACAATAAAACAACATACAGCAACCACGCGGTGTATTCAGAAAATGCAAACTATGTCTGACTAGCTATCATCTATAGAAATGATTTATTTACCTTTAGTCATGGATTAAAATAGATGTTTACTTTCAAAATACGTTCCACTGAGAGTACCATTATAACGTATAATGTAAATCGGACAATTTAAATTAGCACTCAAAATATAGTATACAATGTTAACATTCTTACAATAAACGTAAGAAGGCAAGCCGAAGCCGATTAAATAAAAGATTCCGATGCGAACACGTTTTTGCTACCGAGAGATATTTTCATAATCGCTTCATTGAACAGGCCTTTATAACTTTGTTACCGACAGAAAACGAGCTAACAACTGATTGTGGGCTATGGATTTTTTGCTAAAGGACTCATCAATCCCTTTCTAGGTATATTGGATGGAATACTTAATTTTTACAATGCAAACTGTGCTATCAACTAAATAGTTTACACTGTAACTACATTCAGCCTTTCGTCTCAATAGTCATGAGCTCATTCAGACATTCAGATTAATTTTGAGTTTTAAACCATCCACCATCTGCGCATTCGCTGTTGGCCAGCGTGGTGGGCTTTATGGTCCTTTAGGGTTTAGGCCCTGAACCCTTTTCATTTTGAGAGAAGGTTCGAGCTCAGTAGTAGGCCAGTCATTACTGGCCATTGGTTGCGATGCATTGTTTTATGGATTTGGTTTTCCCTTTTAAAGTCATTACAAACTTAGAAATTTAGATTAATTGAGACATTGACTCTTCTATTTCTAATCTTAGCCCTCGACCCTTTAATACACCTTTTTTTTAAGTTCTTTAGTTGTCATAACGGATCAATCGAGTGCCCTTGGGCGATTACAATGGTAACGTGTATGATTAAGCGATTTTTAGTAATTACTTTAGTTGGATGCATCTTATGTTTTTTCTAAGTACCTACCTACCGATATTTATTTCCACATAACTCATACCTTGACAGGTAATTTAACGAATTCGGCATCAAAGAGATGTCTTGAAGTGTGGAGTGTGAAGTATTTAGGGTTTAATAAAAAGAAATGCGCTTACCGACTGACCTTACGATAAACAGAGTAAACAAAAGTCATTATTAACTACTGCATACAATATGCCTTGAATATGCCTTGTAGAAATTTTTTCTGAATACAGCAATTTTATTGTTATGTTGTGTCGCGAGTAGTTATGTGTTACTTCTTTTAAATTTAGTCAATAATACGTATATTGTTAACTAAATTACATAGAATACATAGCACACAGATGTGTGCTATGTATTAAATATACTGTATTTTACATGGATTCTTTTACTCTAGCAAACCGTTTCCGTGTAAAAGGCCACGGTAACTTTACGAATTAAAACCATTATTATTACATTTATTATTGTCTTGTAAGACTGCTTCTTCTGGAACTCCATTTTACGGTTTTTTCGTCGAATTCTTTACTACAGGATCATAATACTATCTATTCATGACATCTTTGACGTTTCATTGCGATAAAACATTACTAGCGTTAGAAAGCGCATATAAGTATGTTAATTGGGTGGTTCAGAGTTGGTAGTGCTCATTTTCGCTCTCGGTAAGCTGCGAACGAACCGTTATGTGTTATCAGAACACCATGCAAATTATCTTACGGGCAAAAGAATATGACTATATTTACACGCGGTAGAAAAACTTAAGTCGAAAAAATGGCGGTCTTAAACAGCGATTTTGTTCAGACAACCTTGTTGTGAGGTGTTAATAGCTTTATAAAGGTAAGGTGCACGAAATATAAAGTTATATTATTAATTTATCTTTTAGACTTTATCTAAAAGTATAAGTTGTAAACTGGACTCACTTATACTATACGATACTTTACTTACACCATAAGAGAAGATGTCATGAATAGATAGTATTATCACCGCCTTATTTCTTTTTACACTGTGGAATTATGATCCTGTAGTAAAGTATTAGAGGAAAAAAAAACGTTAAATGGAGTTCAAGAAGCAAGAGAAGTCTTACAGTACAATAAAATGTGTTGCCAGTTTAAAAGTCCTTAGATTTGCAGCTCCACCCATCCGCTGCCGCCCATGACATTTATGACAAACCTCGAATAGTTTATTTAATACAAAGCATACAAATAAATGTTACTAACTGAATTTAAACGGACTAAAACATAACTCATGACACAACTTAACAACCTATGAGGCACAGGTCTGCCCTCACTACTGACGCGGCACGTAGTGTGCTCACTGCTCTACGCTGTTTTAATTTGGATTGGCTGAGCATGTTTACATACAATACATACCTTATATAAAATCTACCTTTCATCAAACAATATGGAAGGCAATTATCAAATTTCTTTTCCACTCATGAAGGCGTCGACAAATTCGCCGAGATTTCAAGCCTCAAGTATAAAAGATCAAAAATTAAGATGAAGCGTTCACTAATTCTGGACAGTAATATGAATATTTTATCTAATGAGTGACTATTAACAAAGAGTGCATTTAAGTGAAAGTATTTTTCGGTACTATTGTGTCGAAACGCTAATTTTAAAATGCCCCACAGCTGACCTTGCTGTCAATCTTATTTCGCTATTCATGGGAACTGGAAGACCATTGAAGAGGATGACGGATCATTTTTTTACGAAAGAAATTCTTTACCTGAAAAACGTGACTCGCGATTTGCCTGTGTTTATGCATACACGACCAATTCGACCGTGCGTTTACCACTTCATTTGAGAATGTTACATTAATGAACCGAGTTGCGAGCGGATAATTAGATGCAATTAACATCTTTATAACACTGTTTACATTCTGTTGATTAAGACGTTAATGAGTTTAAGATTAAAGATTAAATTAATTCGGACAGAACAACTGGGATGCAGATTAGTGACATTTGTTACTTTGGCTACACAATAACCCATTAGCTGCCCACTCCAGAGCACAGGTTTCTTCACATAATTGCGATGTTCTCGACCCTACTCAACCACGCTGCTCCATGGTGGATTGGTGGGCGGTTAGTGGACAACCTGACTGTCAGACGTGTCTCTAGCCTCCAAGACCTAAATATAGCCACTAGCCGTCACCTATCAAACTCCTGACCGCGCCCGAGCTTGCTCATCTTTATCGCCCTTTTAATATTAATAACCTAACTTTCTTCACTTTTTAAGCTGATCAATAATATCATAATTTTTAAGTTGGCTGGTGGAGAGAATGCCATTTGGCATTAAGTTCGCCCTTTGTAATCCTAGATAAGGTTTTGCAATAAAGTGAAATAAATAAATAAATAAATCTCTGGTCTTGGAAAGTTATCATTATTAAATTATAATAGAACAAGACATGGTGGTATGGGCGCTATATTTTAGTAAGAGCTAAAGTTATACCTATTGTCGCGGACTGCCAACTGAGTAGCTGACGTTGAATACATTCAATTTAATTAGATAACCGGAATGCATCAGGCTCTGTAAATAACATTGGACCAGAACCGTGCGTTACATAACGATTGGCTAATTAATCCTACGAATGGCTCGTCATTGCCCCGCGAGTTGTGAGGACTATGGCCTTATCTCTTCACATACTGAGGGCCGATCAATGCCCTGAAGTGGGACATTCGACTCACTGAATTCGATTTGCGCTATACGCTGGTAGAAAAGCATTTGCTCAACTCAGCTACCTCTAACCACGCCTGCAAGTCTTACCTGAAACAAAAACAAGAACTTAGTCAAACAAATAAACCAATACGCGTGAGACATAACATAATGTTATAACAGCAGTGATTTTTATTCGTGAGCGTAGTATTCGATAATAATGTTAGCCTCGGGCGAAAGTTTACTGGTATACCTGACCTCGGTGTTCATTAAAAGATAATCGAAAGTGAAATTAATTCAGCGTTAAGATTGTTTTGATAGCCGGTCTATTAACGTGTGTTTTGGCACCGCGAATGGCCTAGCACCCACCGTGTACCTACATTGTGTTCGCTACCAAATTGATTGGATGAATGGAACATTGGCGTGAGAAGTATTATTAAAATTTCGTAACGAGGAGTTAGAGGCGCCTACGGTAACGGTACCAGACTATTTATCACGATTCGTATCACATGAGTGAGAGAAACACAAATTTAATTTCGCTAAGTAAATTGGTTCTGATCGAACTACGAATGTGAGATAAATTAGCATTATTTCAGCTAATGCTATTGCGTATATTCAATTCAGAGAGAAGAAATAAAGATTAAGTACAATACGTCATTCCAGTAGTTAATTGCTTTTAGATTAAGTGGGAAGATTGAAAATTAAAATGAACCTCGACGACGATATCTGTCGTAACAAAAAAATAAGTTATGGGTACCGATTACAATGATTTAATTAATAGCACACCAATCCCAGCATTTGACAGTCAAAGACATCAAACCTTAATACTGTCCTTTTAAGTCTGGTTGTTAAAATTTTTGTTTACAATAAAGGCACCCTCATACATTTGTTAACAGCGTGCACACCAGAATTTTCCTCATTATGTTCTGAAACGCACTTTGTCAATTTGGTGGACTATCGCTTTGACCTTTATTATTCTGAGTGACGACCCGTGATCGGTGATAGGTTGTTGATGATGATTTAGTGATGTAGGTAGTTCAATGCTAATTTATCGTCGCGTAGAGAACATCACTAAAAACCTTAATAACTACTTATTGTCATATGTCTGCAAATCCGCACTTGGCCAGCGCGGTGGACTATGACCTAACCTTCCTCACGTTGGAATCCCGTGATCATAGTGGGCCGTTGATGTGTTGTGATGATGAGGTCATCATTTCTAATTTACAATTCAATATTTGTATATTATTCGATTTCAGACTAATTCAAACCACAAAATTTTATACGGATCGCGTGTGCTCTGAAACTTTTATAGTGTCGTATTAAACAACTTTTTGAGAGCCAACATTTTCTCGGAAACTCGAATACGCGATGCATAAACTAGTTTTTGAGGATAGTTGACGATAAACCTCATTAAAACGGCTATATAACCGATATAAGTGAAGAAGCGACCGCTAGCCTACGCATTGTAAGTGGGACGCGAGTAGCAAGTGCTCACTACAAACCTCAGAGACCCGGTGCCTGTTCGTGTTATGGTGCTATACGAATGCGAATTTATAGCACTTTCCAAATTCGAAACCGCGAATAAGTAAGACAGACGTGCGTAAGTTAAAACGGCAAGCGATGACCCACGGTGTACTAAATAGTGCACCTTTCGTAAATTCATGACACATGAATCAGATAGGATTCCTTAGATTGCGATCTATCATCGATCAGTTTTCATCTTGACATGAATATTCATTATTAGGTATATCCAACTTCTTATTACTGTTTCAAATTCTCATTTTTCCCCACTAAGTACTTATGAATACTAAACGACTAGTATTCTTATTAACACCTGACACTAACAGTTGTCCTAACTAATAGTTCACGTACAGTCCTATTCGAGGTTTGTCACATATATGAGCGCCAGTGGTTGGTGGGACTGCATGCCCGTTTGCTATTCATATCATATTAAAAAAAAACAAGTCCCGCGGTAATCCAAATAGATTACTCTACGAGGGAATTCACGCGTAACCGTAGAAGTAATGTTTTGATTGACTCATAATTATTTTCTGATTAACCCAGCAGATTAATTTAAGTATGCAGCAATTAAGGGACGTTGATGTATGATTGATGCATCCACACAAATAATGCTGTCATTGGCAGGCTGCAAGTAGCATAAGTAAGTAAAGGCATCTAGGGAATTGCGAACGGTGTTGGATAACGGATGCTGTGACCATCTCGTCATTATGTGTAAGAAACATTAAGATTATCAGCAATAATGATGACAAACTATCAAACTTTGAATTTAAAAAATCCAAGTTACTACCGAGCCTCTTTTAGGCTTAACTTATCTATGCTTCAAGAAAGAATTCCACACTAAAAAAAATTATTCCGACAACTAAAACTAAAAATAATTACGGTCCTATTTAATAGATCAATAAAACTTATTAATCCTTATTACGTTATCACGATTATTAATCAGTTCTTTGACGAGTAACAACGTATAAGTAAAAATCGTGGTATTCTATTCGTTTAATTTTTTTGTTAATTGTTTTTAAGCTATTTATTTCACTTAACACCTTTGGTGTTAAGCATTCTGTGTAATAAAGAAAGGGGTTTTCTTCGTATTTAAGTAAGTTAACGGTCACTTTTGCTATAAAATATACAGGGTATAAAATATCTTACCACAGTATAATAAAATAGTGGCGGTATTGAATTTACATCTCAATAGAGAAATTTAATATATCTAGTTTACTCATAATGTTACTCACTGGAATTTTATAATATCCATGAATATTATATACCAGCTGATCCCTACAGCGTGGCTCACCATATTAAGTATTGAACTTGCTCGTAGATTCGCGAAATATTATGTTTTTCACACTTTAACTTACTCATGTGACGAATATAGAGCAACATTTGAAAAATATAATTATTATGCAACGTACGAGACAAAGGAGCAGCCGATGGTGCAAAAATTTATTGCAATCCATAACTATTATAAACAATCACAATAGAACTGACTTTAAATAAAGTCCTATTTAAAGCCGGTTTCAACTTCATTGGTGAGGAGTAGGCGCCTAATGTTTTAATAAGTTTGGTGGCATACACAGACGGAGACTCTCTAAGGGCACATGTGTATGGTTAATGCGGTCATCCTTTTAGTGGGAACCGCACAAGAAAACTTGTCAGGGCCGTTGTGATCTTTCCAGCCAAACGTAGCTTTGCATCGGAGGGTATACTTAATTAGATTTCTCATGGCGAACCAAATACACAGAGAACACGAGCCCATTACTTTATAGACAGGGCAAGTTAGAACTCGGCAATTACATTATGCGAGTAAATCTTCTGGCGTTGTACGTGGAAACGTGACTACGGGCATGTGCCTTTTATAGATCGCAAACAATCTTTCCCATAACATTGCATTATGTGAAAGTACCGGAGTCCAGATGAAACGTAGAAAGATAATGCGGTAGCACACCTACATTTACAAGTTTCAATTTATCTCCGAGATAAGAGTGAATGGGCTCGGCTAAGTCTTACGTTGGCTTATGATTCTGCAGATTCTGTGGTCAAGGGAACGCGTACTTCAGCGGACTTTGATTTATCAGACGGTGACTAGGTTGCTTTCAGGTAAACATACGTCTTATTTTAAAGTCATTTCAAAATTTCTCTTTTCCAGCAAACTTTCGAATAATTAACGTGTATCTTAGGTTATTAAGTGAGGCAACTGAATATTTGCCACTAATTAAATCAACATTATAAAACCTGGAAGAAAAAGGACTTGAGCGTATTTCGATGCGGATTGGTGGGGTTAGTAGCCATCGCGAGTGTCAGAAGTTTTCAGGCCGCCCGAAGGTCTCCGACCATTCTTAATGATGGTTATTTGACGGTAACAACCGGGACCGGCCGCTCAACGTACCCTCTGCAGCACGGAAGCGCTTAAGAAATTAGCATCCATTTAACTGCCGGCCGAGACCAGCGCGGCTTAACTTATCATCAGTTGACACTCGCCGCGCGACCATGGGCACTTACTATACTGCATTGATAAAAGGCGGATTTGCAGTTAGAGCCCTATCTGATGACCGAATAACGTGTGAAATCGGCAAACACGTTGGTCGTGCAAGTATCAAACAGGTAGCGTTTGCTCAAAAAAGGTCGTATCCTTATCCGTTTGTACTACCGTTATTAAAGCTGTAATAGTTAGTATCACCGCTATCACGGATCAGTTTTATGGCTCCTTAACACCACTATGTATCGTGAGAACTGTTTGTTCTTTTATATTTTATTATCGAGAGTGCCCGCGACCTCATCCGCGTGAAATTTCGGAATCCAGAAAATTTTAAACATTAAAAGGGGTACCGACGGTCAGTGTTATTACTAAAAAACCGAATGCAATATTGAGATCCAAGTTCGCTACCAATCACGTTTCTAAAAACATCATTGTTCGCTACAAATGAAATTCAGCGTGATCGGCGTCACCAATAACAGAGTTGATATATAACGGATGCCAGTTCCATAGCAGTTCCTTTAACACATTCATCCCGGCCATAATAAATGCATTATGCGTCGACACATACATTTAAAACACACTTGGTGTGTTTTTTCGAAATCGGCTGTAAAATGAATAAAGTTAATTTTAAATTAAATTTAAAATTCATCTAAAATCTAAATCTAAATCAAAAATCTAAAATTAATGTTTTAGATATGTACCTAAGTTCTATGACATTGGATTTATTTAATTTTAATATCAAACTCTAATGTTACTTAATGGTACTAATATTTCAGACATTGTGTCCAGAAAAGGAGTACAGGACGAAGATAAAGGTTGATATTTGTGTGTAGTTTGAATTAGTAAAATACGGAAAATTAGGGACTATCAGAGATGTTTCCGGTGAAATGAGGGTCCGCAGCCATGTAGACCGATACCCTAGACGTTTTGCCGTGGTAAAATTTTCAGATCAATTTTTTATGGAGATGTCTTCTGTATCTCTGCAGGACAAAAAAGGTTTTTCTAACTAGGTTACGTGTACCGATCTTCTCAGCAATGACGCGGAGTAAAATATAGAGGTATATTACAAAAACGAAAAATATTAAGTATTTGCGAAGCAAATAAACGTTGATGATATTGACAGTCACAACACGTTCAACAGTAGATACTTAAGAGGGTACACAGACGCAGGCATGCAAACAAATTGACACGAGCCACAAGAACACCTTAAGAGTGCGGTGACTGATTATCATTATGACTAGTAAATACTAGTTCTGTTCAATCTGTAAAATGTAATTCCGAAATAAAGCATAATACCTAAATTACAGTGCAATTCAGTTTTCCAAACCAATAGAGCGAAAACTGAACATAGCTGACCGCGGCAATACGTTTAAATACTGTTTGTCTTTACGACTATCTCCAACGACTTCGATTTTATCCGCCATAAAGTAATTGACCCTGTTAATGTTCCGTTTGGGGGCGAAACACTTGTTGGTCGTACTTATGTTGGTGTATACTTTTATTGTGTCATGTTTCATATGTGGGTGGTAAAAATGTGTTGTATGCATGAAAGTACACACCTTAATACCCTTTGGTCTAGGTAGACTTGGACAAGTAGATAACTTTTTAGTATCGGTGTACCTTATTAGGTATTATTTTATATTAAAAATATTAGGAAAAATATGGAAGAACAGAACATGTGCCAATTTCGAGTAGGTAGGTAAATGAAGAAGTCAATCAATGATTATAATCTAAACTATGATATACCTGAATCACATCATTACAATTACCGAAATAAACTATTTTATAATGAGTCTGTAGGTACTGGTCATCTGGCTGATGAGACAACATCTGTATGCGCTTATGGGAATACCTTGTTACTGTTATAATATACAAATTATATCATAATTATCAACTTCACCCTATAACCACGCTGGACCGGCGGATTGGTGATCACAGAAGATGGTAGTTGCTGCACAGATGACGCTCGTGCTCGTTCTCAGTTATATTCCCCGAATCGCCTCGTACGACACCCGCGGGAAGAGGAGGGGTGGTGACTATTGCATTCTGTTCTCCCGTCACCACACGGCAAATGATATACATAATATATACTGGTTTTGTAACACTATGGAGACACTGTTGTCGACTGTACCTCATATTACCGTGTCACTTCATCTCGTGACCGTACGTGGAATAGCTTCCAGTGGCATGGCAGTACAACACTGTGTCACCTAGCGGTGTGGTATGCGTTTTTTCCTTTCTTGCCCGAGCTTGAGTAGCCGACCGTTGACCAAGTGAAGATGCGATTCGACAAGCTAAGTAAATTGCAATTAATAGTGGCCCTATTCCTATTTTCATTGAAATATCAAGCTCAAATACACTTATAAAAGAGACGACCACCTCGGACCTTTGGGTGTAAAAACGCATATGAGATAAGCTTCCATTAGGACAAAATAGGTGCTAATGATTACTTATTGGACGATTATTAACGTTTACTAACAGGACTAACTTACACTAACAGTTCTAACACCCACAACCCCATTACTAACGAATAATAACTAATTAATAATCCTATTAACACCTTATACTGCCAGTAATGACTAACAGTCTCACGCACAGTTCTATTCGATGTTTGTCATAGATGTCCATGGGCGGCAGTGGTTGGTGGCACTGCATGCCAGTTTGATACTATCAAATTAAAAATACGTAAAAATGAACAAACTTACACTTACTTACACTTACGTCTTTATCTTCAATTTAGTAACGAAACCGCCTACAAGTACGCAGGCAGACGTTATTGAATTTATAACGGAAGAGTAAGCGAGTCGCATCCATCCAGTCAGGATCACATACAAAGCGGAGAATCGACATCACTTTTCGTTTCGAACCAGTAATGATAGCATCAGCTATAAAGATTGTGCTTTGATACAAAAAACAAGTGAATAGCCAAGATGCACTTAAATGGTTATTGCTCAATACCGTCTGTCGAAGCGAGTAATAAGTCTGTATTAAATAAAACGGATTGAGTTGTCACTGTCACCCACAGATTTATTACTGACAGAAAGTATAAATACGAGGTCATGGAGTCATTAAACATCGCTTCATTTTGCACCAGGAACGTGAAAGATCCAACAAAGGCTGATTCCGCGTTAGTAAGAAAAGTCATTAGCAGTATTTGGAGCATGCGAACGTGGGAAGTTGTCATTCGAAAGTCATAATTAAAACTTAGCAAGTGCCAAGACAAGTCGATCTGTTTCGATTGTCGATAAGGCGTGACAAACGTTTTAAATAGGTCATCCGATTTGTGTCCGTGAGCCTCCCATGGCTGCTGTTTTGATAAAACGATCGGCAGTCGATTTTTTCCGTCTGAACGCATATGAATCAATCAAACAATACTTCCTAATATCGCCAATGTCCTTCGATCTACCCGATTGTCGATGAGGTTGGACCGTTTTTTCCTGATTTTTGAGGGATTAGCTATTCCAGTTAAAAGAACGTAAGAAATTTAAAGATGTAAATAAATTATATTTTGGTAAATTATTCGGATAACCTTGTCAATAGTGTTAACACTATTACTAATTAAAACAGATATATAATAAAGAGCTGGTTTACTTTAAGGAGTTCCAACAAAAACTATTATACGTTCCCCTTGATATTATGTTTCAAGGGCCTTCATGTATTAAACATCTATTTATCAAATCTTTCTTAATTCATATTATAACTATCTACTTATATCTACTTTTAGTAGTATCATATTTTATATCTAAATACAGCTATTTAGGGGTTGCAAGTATGCGTTGATGTAGAAAATCATACGTTCTGTTTCTGACAACTGCAGTGTGACTGGTCAAACGCGGTCGATTGCAGAACGCATTATTTTAAAGAAATGCAATAAATTAATTTGGGCATAAAATACTTATTCTGAACATTAATACTCCGTATTAATGCTTTACTGTCATCGATCGGTTCCGCCGCAAAATACTGTAACCGATCGAGGTATCAATGATCCGAGTTCTATAAAGATTCTGGTCGCAATCTCGGAAACGTGACCGCTGCTCTTGTTTGTACTGCGGTCGGAACGGCTTTAAGCGGACGAAAGTTTCAACCTACATTGGGGATCGAGCACGTATGTAATATACATTGACTGACAATTACCCCGCTGTGACGCTGGCAATACTTTATTTATGTTACTGTGCTGCAGCCCGGAATGAATGCAAAGTTTGTCCGCGAACGGACGACGCACGCGCCGAGCGAAATTCTCTCACTCGTGACGTCAAGTGGCCAGGCGCGCATGTGTTTATTTATCTGGAGAGTAAATCAAGCAATAAAATGCTTTTGTCTGAAGCCGATGCCATGTCAGATCAAGAGGACGATTCGAGATGGCGGCACAAAGGAGAGACGATGTTACCGGAATGTGCAGCCCTCCACATGTGTATTGGTATCTAAGGTACAATCAGTCGAACGTGAGGCGTTCTCGAGCAGTTTATTTATTATCGTGATAGTACAATCTAGGATAACTAACTTAGACCATATTTATAGCATTGGACTCGGCATAGAGTGCGCGTAGACCAAAAAAATTTGTCGATTTTCGCGGGAGGCGAGGTAAACACAGCTCACATGTAGATAAGTACTTTTGTAAATAGTGTGACCGACCTCCACACCTTTCCGACCGAAGCACAATGGACTGTATGCATGTATTTTTTTATATTTATATATCACTGTTTACCTCGTTATAGAATAATAAAAAATATAAATAACGTTGAAAATATTTCATTTTAATTTTTAAAAAACATTTAAACCGAGAATAAATTTGAGCTGTTTAAACACCGCCATTTGTGGCGCGCTTAGAATTACGTCACAAGACGCCAGAAACGTAACCCAAAGACTACACACACCATACAAACGTCTACACCCTG
>DWLO01002043.1:0-13375 GCA_018245335.1 Dalla quadristriga | reverse complement strand
GATTAGGTGATATTTTCTCCAGATTTTTTTTAATAAAATTGACTGAAGATTTTCTATTTTCTGTGTTGCTACTATATTTATACGAATTAGTTCACGGAATTATTTATAAAACATAGTAGTAATCATTTCTAAAAATGCCAACAAAAATTCTTAATTCAAATAGTTTTGTGAAAAAAAAAAAATTATGGTTACGCGCTAACGTTTATTATTTTCGAGCGCGCGCTTCATAAAGCCATCTCGCCATTAACCTACATGAAATACTTGTACTTCTGTGATCAACTTCACGGTTACAGTTCGTTTGTTTTGTCTGATGTCGTCATTAGAACGCAGATTAGGCTTTCTGTCGTGTTATCTCTATATGCTATACTAATCCTTGATTAAACCTATGGTAAATACGTAAGAGTTTTGTATGTTGTTTGCTTTTCACGTTGATGGGATGATATTTGGAATAAAATAATTAGGCAAACATCTGGCAGACATCGCACATGGAGATGCGTGAGAGCGACAGCAATAGGATTCCGCCGTTACCCTTATGGTTCGGAACTTTAAAAAGAAACAAATCGTACAATTTCTCGTCAGAAAAATGATAAAAATAACTCGCCTCATTTGAAATCAATAAAGCGTCGGAAGTTGGAGAAGTCTTCACGACACTCAAGAATTCGCAAGTGTTTGCTCGCGTAAAGAATCAGTTTGTTATACAAAAAAATCCACATGATTATTAAAACAGAACACAAAACTTTCATGGAAAAGTAGGATTCCTAAAAAGTTTTAAGAGTCGAGCTGCTGCCCGTGACTTCGTCCGCGTTAAATTTATGATGTTATTATTCTCCCGGGATCTGTATATTTATTCGCGATCTTTTGATCCCATAGGATACTTTTGTATCTGCTGACCATCTCCATGACTCAAACCAAATACACCTGAGAAACCTCACACAGTAAGAGAAAATGAATACATTCATAACTAATATGCAATTTGTACCAATTGCAAACTACCTCGCTACCAAAATCTATGAACATAGTATCAGTTGTATGGTTTAGCAGTGAAGGCGTATCATTAAACTAATTTTCGCATTCATAATCTTAGAAAAAAGAAAGATAATCTAGATATCCTTGGGCTTATAATAGTAGCCAAGCCACCGAGATAATCTAGGTATCCTTGGATGGGGGTGTTTTCACAGTAGAAATGCCGTAGTTTGCGGCGTTTGACGTCAGTACTTGACCTTTTAACCATACATAGCTCAATGAAGTAGGTCGTACACGTTATGGTTCGAAAAACAGCTCCATTATTCGCGTTAGGATGTAGCAGCATCTCGTTACTGTCTAGCTTGACACTTGTGCTTAATTTCACCGGCCATAATTAATGTTAAAGTGCGCTTATCTAAGAAACGGTAAGAGGGACCTTAAAACTAAGTTAAAACTAAGGGATCGTTAGTGTAATCGAGCTTAAGTGCTCTGTCAGAGTGCAAACGCGGGCGCGGCGCTGTGGTATCCAACATAATAGTTCTCCTAAGAGAGCTTGTAGTGGGCGCGCGAGCGCGGCTTGCGGCGCGACCAAGGCGCGGGCTGTACCACTATTATTTAAAAAAAATCCTTATCATAATAGATTTCCTGTGTAATACGTTTTTCGCCATAGTAACAATGCTATGGTCGCCACCATGGTACAAACCAATATGATGTAAATTATGCATGGATTACCAAATGAAATAAAAATAAATAATTAACTAACGCTTCAATTTCTAGGGTGGTCACTTCGCAGTTGAACCAATATCTAAAGTTCGACCACAGATTAGATGAAAGTTTTGTTCGACCTCTCATTGGATCTGAATTCAACCAGTTTGATATTAAACACTTTTCATGACAATCGAAACTAATATCTTGTAAAAATAATGCACGGTAATATCCATCCATCAGCCTTTAGAGGTCCACTGCTGCACATAGGCCTCCCCTAATCGACGCCACTCCGATCGGTTCTGTGCCCTCTGAAACCAGCGGCACGCTAATAATTACCAACAAATTTACCACAAGTTTCGCATAAATATTGCACGCTTAACATAACAGGTAATGCATGTTCGCACAAATAATTGTCAATTAGGACAGCGTCTAACACTTTCTTTTATTCCGTCCAATTGCCTGGAAAATAGTGTGGGTGGACAGTGTAGTGGGTGGATCCATTTTTATGTACGACTAGGAGTGTATGCAATCCTACTAGGTACCTACTCCTAAATTATGGACTGTATACAGGCTATGTATTAAAATTATAGGTTTATAAAATACATAACGCCTCACGCGAGCTAATATTAAAACAAAGTTTGTAGAAATATATGAAGTCCAATAGGTATGTTTGTTAATGGCGCATGCATGTTTTTGTTCGTTTAAAATTCAATCTTACTGCTATTCTTAGAGTACGACCGGTGGAGACTGGCTGGCTATTACCAGCACGTTCCCAGGCAAAACTCGTATTTCTCTTGTTTAAAGTTGAAAAACACTTTGCCTCTTGTAACGTTTTTCTCCAGACTAAACTTGCATTCTGTTAATAGCCGTCTCGATGTGTAATCTGACCTTCGAGTGTTAGTCGAGAGATCGGTTGATAATTGTCTGATGCGTAGGTGCATTTACGCGCATAATGGTTGTTTAGTCTCGCATCTTCCATAAACGGCGTTCGTGTTTCGTAAGTTGTGAAGTTGCTCGTCGCCCTGAAAAGTTTCCTGAACGGAGGGAGCACCGCGCGTGTATTTGAGCGTGTCGACGGGGACGTCTGGCGGCGATGACGCCAGCGCCCGGTCGCCGACGTTCAGTGCGCGTGACGTCGTCGGGCCGCCGCCGCGAATGGTGCGAGGCAGCTCCGGCCCGCACGCCAGTCTTTGCACGACCGCGGCACGGACAGTGTCGACCCGCTGCGATGTAAACGCCCAACCCTTTCCTCTGTCTACAACGACAGCTTCTGTTGCGCGAGTACGCGAACGTTTCGCTTCTTTTCTGCATACAAACCGTTTCATTAACTTTTGTGTTTGACGGCCGCGGCCGCATCCGTCCTAGCGTCGGATACACGTAAGTGATGTTTTTGTGTCACAATTAACCTCCGTGTCCCCGATAAAGTACAAGTTTGAACGACGAATACTTTGGTGCCGTGCGTGCGTGACGAAATTATCCGGGAATTGAATACATATTTCTTGGAATTGTGGTATGGTCGTTCTAGAACGTGGCTGTAATAAAGGTGTGGGCGTAAACTGTGACATTGGGCTACATAGTATTATTTTTTTCATCCATACTCTTTACGGCAGCAACAGGTGTTTATGAGGAATTTCTACGTTGCTACGGTCGCTATAATCGGCAATCGCTCGCCAGTTACTAGCTGTATCTTATCAAAGTGTACCATTATTCCACATTGTGGTGTAGAAAGCAGTCAGCCGCTTATTTTGCCGCCGACGTTGAAGCCAGCTGGCTTTATAATATTCTCATTAGCAGTACCTATATACCTACCTAGTCGTGATTAACTTTTTTCCTTGTTTTGTTTATTTAGTGCAATATGAACATATAGTTGAATTGTTAATTACTTTACTAAGCATTATTTCCTGTGTCCAAAACAAACATGATTCTTGTGCAATTCATCAAAATATCGCTGAGTAAACTTATTATCAGAAAGTAATTTGTAATGCAACGTAACACAAACAATGTTAAACACACCAAACCTATCTTAATGTCTTAGTTCAGACCAGGCTTAAAGTACAGTAATAACCCACGTGAAATGCCAACAATGATACTAATGATAAGATTATCGCTAATTGTATAGACGAGGGCGACTGATACATCTGCATTGCTGTTTTCGAATAATTAATATGTGCACTTAACTTAATTAAAGGCGCCGGTCAGTTCCGACCTGGGTGTGGCTATCAACGCCTTCACATAATATAAGCCTAAATGTATAGTTAAGGTAGACAGAGAACAGAACAGAACTAGACACAACGTTTTACCTTGCGATAGGTTGGTCTTTTGTACAAAATTAAATGTTGACTCTATTTTGTCTTGTAGTTGCTATGTTAATTTCTATATTTCTCAGTCTATCTGGTTTCGACGACCGACTACTGTGATGTCAATGCCAATGTCATCGTCTCACGGGCAAACACTCGTTAATGACTTATCTTGCCTCAATAAACACTAACTACTTACTAATATTATAATGCAAAAATAAGTTGGTTTGATACGCCTTCACGGCTAAACCATACTACTGATCCTCATAGAGTTTTATTTGGTAGAGAGATAGTTTGAGTCACGGGGAAGGTTATGATATTAAACCCGAATATTGATCATAAAGTTAACGCGGACCAAGTAGCAGGCAATAGCTAGCAGTTCATTATAGTTGAAAATGCCACTATAATTGAATTAACTTGGGTCACACAATGTCATACGGTTGATAGGTCATTATCAACGTTTTTAAAACTAAACATTAAATCTGTCGAGATTATAAATAACTTAAAATAGTAAGGAGTCTTATAATTTAAACATCTTTATCAGAACAATGATCCAGTGAATTCTAATCAATTCTAATCGATCGACCTCAGGCTCAACAACAATGAAAATGCATACAGACAAATGAAAATAATTTTTTGCATGGGTATTTATAAAAGCATGAAATTTGGAACCAATAGTGGATACTATTGGTTAGGTTTTACAATTCAAATTTAATTTACGGTTTTGTAAATTCGAAAATATTTTTAAGGTGAGACTAGTAACACTGGTGACTGATTTTCGATAAGATTCAAAGTTGTGTGTGTGTACGAGCACGTTACTATTTATAGTGACTAATGATATACGCAAACACATTTCATCAAATTGCTCTATCGTGATACTTTTATTTATGCAGACAACTACGTCATTGATAACATTTTCATGTTATCTTCCCCCTGCGTACTGCGACGTGACTAAATCATTGGACGTACAAACACGAATACATTACCTGTGATATTTACCTTCATTAGTCCGCAGATAAACCACGCGCCACCAGTAACTTGTATTTCATCTGTACCAGCATGTTTTGCATTGGCCACATAATATTATAATATTTTGCTTATTTTAACCGATGCTACTTCACTCACTATATAATATACATATTAAACACTTATCACGACCAGTGATGTACCTCTTGGTATTTGCCAATTTGACACATGATACACACAAAATCAGTCAATAAAGCACAAAGGCAAATATTTAGTGATTTAAATGATTACTTTTATGTTACCAAGAATAATGCAGTAAAATAACTGTGGTATTGTGTGACAATGGCAGTTATTTCACCATGGCTGCACGAGGCAGGTCATTTCCTTGAACTAGCTGCAGTAAAGCGAACTATGGCGGAATAGCTATCATAGTACACGTTCTTAAGGATGCAGGGGCTCCATCGTCTTACTTGGCCTTATTTGTAACCTCCGAATAAAAAGATGGGTGTTACAAGTTTAAAGCTTTTATTTATGTCAGGTCTGCTGCTCTGATTACATCTTTGCTGATTCCTGTTTTATTTAAACCGCATGGAATAGGTTTGTAATTTGACTTGGAAGCCGCATTCTATGGCAACGTAGCTCAAAACGAGTGCTCTGATTTCAGTGTTGTTTTCATTTTTATCCTATTTTATTACTATTGTGAGTAAAATCTTAAATTCAGTAATGCTACTGTCAATGTTCGTAACTATTTGTCAAATTTTCTGATTATATTATATAGGTATACTGTTAATAAGTTGTAGCCGTTACAAATTACTATTACTATGTTACTGTAGCGCATGGTCATCGATACGAGTGTGTTA
Source organism: Dalla quadristriga (assembly GCA_018245335.1). Lineage (NCBI taxonomy): Eukaryota > Metazoa > Arthropoda > Insecta > Lepidoptera > Hesperiidae > Dalla > Dalla quadristriga. Next base: position 7,581 of record DWLO01002043.1, on the reverse strand, counting down.
TAGTGCTTGGTACTGAAACGCAACTATTGTATTTTGTTGCGGTTAATGTCGGTTGGCCTTCGCACGACACGCTTCGATTTCCACATGCACACTCGCTCGACCTACCTCTGCGCTAGTGCTATTCACTACTCCATTAAATATCCTGAAGTCGATTGGCTGCCAGGCATAGCTGATGCTATTGATAGAACAATAACATCGCCAGTGACATCGCGTGCCCTTGTACGATTGTAAACAAAAGTACGTTATGCTAGAAATCCAGATCACTTACTGTGTATGTATTCGTTGATTCATTTCAGCGGGTGCTTGTATATTTTTAATATATACTTGTTTGTTAAATTGCCAGTACATGGACAGGACACGTTCTCAAACCTCCTTTAATCCTTCCTTATAATAAAAATCTACGTGTCTAGACTAGAGACAGTTCGAAGAGAGTAGACGGTGAAATCGTTTGTTTTAAACGTCGGCGCATGTGTGCGGAAAGTCTGGATTTATCGACCGTCTAGTCTGGTTCTGTTTTGGACAAACTGATATAAAATAGGTATTAACAAAAGTATTGCTAGTTCCTTCTCACAGTTCTCGTACTTTTGTTTTTTTGGCTAGAGATAAAAATTGTTGAGCTTTTTTATACTTTTAAGTACTCCTATATCCCCTGTCCATAACTGAGACAAAAATCTGCCTAATGTATACATGTACAGATTATAAAAAAAGTGACGTATGAATATTGTTTTTTTTTAATTAAAGTAAACAATGATCACCACATTCGCCACAGGGAGATTGAGCACGATTATATGCTTGGCTGAAGCCCAAGATTGCGAGGCATCTCTTGTCTTTCCTAAATAAAATTGTAGGAAAATTTTCTCATTTCAAAATATTTGTCCTACTATTGTGGGGTAAATCACTTGGACCATTTCACTCCGATGTCAGTGTTTTGTACGAACAAGATTGTATCATCAAGTTAATATGTAAACATTGTAAACACGACAAACCGAGACCCACGCTGATGCCGAAGCTGCCAAAATTTGTGGCGTCATTTTCAGTCAATCTCGCGACGTCTTAGTAAATCTTCGTGTCCAATATGGAGTAAAGCTAAACTAAATAAATATTCTTTTGTCCCGGACTTCTCGTGTCGAGTGATTTCAATTGCTTCTATGCCAGTTTCTCGGTGGGCGTGTTACTACGACTCATTCTTTGGCGCGTCGCTCGGCTTGAGGTAAAATGTACATTGAAATCTCCTAATGTATACATATTTACTTTTTACGGTATTGTAGCAAAATGGCGTTCAGTCTTACTACATGCTACGGGATATTTATTGCCAATAGTGAATCACATTATTTTACCGCTAAAATTGTCCATATTTGTCTCGTCCCACTGGTGGATGCAAGCTACGTAAAACTTTCAGTTATATAAAGGATTTCATAAAAAATCATAAAATCATTAAAGAAATGTTGTTTTAAACGAAAGCGAGACTGAAACTCACATTCTCAAGACTAAGCAGCAGATAACTAACTGACACCGCTGCGCTGACACATAAGTTTGTTTTTAAAATCGCAATAATATTCCGGCTCATGAGTTCTCCTTATCGCTTTGCAAACATGTCTAATCTTGTGTATACATTATACACACAGAAACGTTCCCACTGCGGCAACTGATTATTAGGTAAAGGATCGCATTAATCGGTAACCATAATTAGATTGAACAAACAACGCTTGCTTATTAAGCTTCTTTTGTTGTTGCAGTTGAGCACCTCTTCTGTGGCGACATTGATGGAGTTCCGCTTGGACAGTGCGGAGTACTGCCAGGCACAACACAAATAAAGTGAAGGGCGTTTCGTGCGAGAGAGAAGGCGAAGCGAGCTAGCTGGACCCATGGTGCCGGGCACGCGCACTGACTTCACGCATCCCGCGCTATACACGTCACACACCCACCCACAGGTAAATAGAACGCTATCCATGAACCATCCATGAACTAGGTAAGCTAACAACAGCGCTGTTCCATGATCCATCCATGTACTAGGTAAGCTAACAACAGCGCTGTTCCATGCAAGTATCTAGGTGGTAGAACCTATATACGGTTCGCCCGGGGCGATACCACCGCCTCGCCCTTTTCTGCCGTGGAACAATTGTGCTCAAGTCAGAATGGTGTGGTTGCTGGTTACACTTATACAAGAAGCGACCTCCTGCGTCTTAAGCGAGTAGCAACGCATTGATTACCAATATTTACTAAAAGGACTATTTTACACTAACAGTCTTTAACTCCCACAATCCAATATTCCAATTAACACCTTCTATCTAACTAACTGTCGCTCGCAGAGTCCCATCTGCCGGCACAGCTGGCAGGGTAACTATCAACAGAGCCATGGAAACTAAATTCAGACAACCGTTTTAAACATTTTGTTTTTTTTTTTAATAATCCCACGTAATCGTCTGTAACACTTACAGCAATTGTACGAAACATTTGCGCTGTCGCGACTAATCGAGGTAAAATATTTATCGGTACGCACACAAAACAGTGTTGTTACGTGTTGTTTACAATTCTGTTATCGTATCGATGTGTACATACAGACAAGAGACAGTGATGTGAACGCGCTAACAAGTGACGTGCCGTTGGCAGTGGATCAGCAGTTCGCGAATATCGCTCCCTCTGGACAGTCTCACATGATCGAAATTCCGCCTCAAACCCGTCTATTTCCAACACTAAATCTATTTTCGATCCAAACTTTTTATTCCACTTGAGACTCGACTCTCTCCTTGACGCAGGCTCGCCCTGAAAATGAAATCCGCCATCAATCAAAACATAATTTCGCCCGTCGCCGTGAGCGTGGTATTAACAAGTTATTTATTTTTGTTTCAGTTACCATAAATTCGGATCCCATCGTTAATTGGAGCATATCATTTGTGTTGCCGAAGTTGCGGTAGAAGTGTAAACTTATGTTTGTCGCATAATTTCTTATAATTTAATTCCCCAATTCGGTACTTTTGTTTATTTGTTTTCGAATGTGCTCGAGCGGTTGAAAGCGATATCCATGCGGGTGGTTCTAATTATATAATTGGACCCTTTTTAAAGAAAAGCCAAGAAACTGAAGTGTGTTGTGTGGAAATAGAGTGATAATTTGTCTGTTAAAACCTGGCGGATCGCTACACCTTTCTCTGACGCGTGTGAAGTGAAGTTGCCACCTCGGTGTTTAGAGTGGTTTTGCGCGAGCAATCCATCTTAGATTCTTGGGAAGAAGCAGAAACGGTCATCATGAAGCAGAAGGACATCAGGCCGGCGCCGTCACTCATCGAGTACAAGAACTTGCGCTTCCTCATCACTGACCGACCATCGGATGTCACGATACAATCTTACTTGCAGGTATGAATTTATTGTGTAATTTATGTGCCTTACGTTTGTCCAAATTTCCATGGATTGTACTACAGTACAATTACAACGTTACAACATTGTCTGATTTGTGACCGCGTGCCGTTGTGATAATTTTAAACTACATGGTTTAACTCTGACCCTGATTGACCCTGTTATAATTTATTCAGTCCTTTGCAACCTTTCGGCTTTAGCTACGAACTTTGTTTACGGGATTCTTCTAATGAAAATGTTCTATACAACATTAACATCGTTTTACTTAACCCATTATTTCTTGTATATCTATATTGACTTAGTTGATCCTAACATTTTCATTAAGAGTATATCCTATTCAATTTTATAACAGGTTCCCTGTTGTATGAATTATTACAAACATTCTCGAACTTGGAGTGGGTTAGTGATTGAATGATTTGTATTTTAAAAGAGAGCCTATTTTCGATCGGAATACCAAATGTTACTGCAACCACTGTATTAGTATATATTCGTAATATTTGACGGAATAATAAAAACTAATCTGGAGATTACTTTTACGTGTGAAATTGCTTTGCGGTAATTTTATTAAGTCATATCTTTTGTTACAGTACAGTAAATTGTTAGGTAAAGTAATCTTGTAATATTATTTTTATTTTATTCCAATATCAAATTCTAAATTACTACCTACTGTTCTCTTCCCGTAATGGTTGAGCAATTTCGTATTCACATTTTTCTATAGGCCCCATCTCGTGTTCAAGGGACTTTTTGAAAGGGCAGTCATTTTTCTTTTTTAATCTTTTTTTCTGGAATGTTGTGTTATGCTGTGCGCAACATCCCAGCGATTAGGACGGAGTGGTTTCATTGTGTAGCTTTAACAATGCTTTAAGCATTGACAGTAAATTTACAGTTCCTATTATTCATTTTACTTTTAATAACTTGCATACGCTTGATTTTATTTCATTAATCTTCTAGTGAAGGTATAGTCTTCTATCCATTAGATCTTTATTCAAAGATGAAATTCTAGATAGGTATAAAATTCAAATATAAATTTCAAGCCCAAAAATTCCTTCATTGGACAAAGAAATTAACATAAATACGAAGGGAAACGATCGGAGGATTCTTTGTTCAGGTCCCAATTGTACTCTCGACAACTCTTATCAGTAATTGGTCGCTAATGGATGGTCTCTTTAGCTTCCCACATGATTATTGGATGACGGTAGTTGGATCTAAAATTTTCCTGTTAGCTTACCGGTTATTTAGGCATATTTACCTAGAACGCATGATTCAATCTTTAAAATCGTCACTTTATAGGTTAATCAAAGTGAGTTATCGATTCGATAGTTCACTATCAAGATATTATAGCAAATCTAAATATTTGAGATTATGACAATCCGCAATCTTGTAATTTATAAAAGGGCTACAGAAAACTCGTCAACACAATCAAGTAATTGAATATTCCAGTTACATGTTATGTTATGAGTTATCAAGTAACAGAAAACCTAGGTACTTTTTTTTATTAATAAGCTCTAATTTGTAACATTTACGTGATATATATAATTTGTTATATACTTATAATACAACATAGACATTTCCATATTTACCTTGCTCTCCTTTTTCTACTTCGTTGTTATGACACAAATCTAATACAAAATATTGATTGATTCAACGAAATTCTTAACACGTTATATTCGGTTATATCAATGACAATATTACTATTATTATTGAGCACGAGAGAAACATCTACGTTGGTTTAAATAATACTTAAATATGTACTTAATTTATCTTATCTGAAAATATTATTTATTTATCATATTACACTGCAAAGATTTCTCATTCTACAAGTCAATATTATTATATGGAAAGGAAATATTTACTTATATACAGTTTGTAGACAATATTAGATATAATATGATTGTTAATTCGCAGTTAAGATGTGAATTGACAATTTTATTTATCAAAATCCTTGATTTGGTCTCTGGAAATCTTTTCATGGAGTTATATAAAGTTTTATAGCTTAAGCCAGCAGTACCATTTCGATGCGGGGACGATAATTCCAGCCCTAAATCAACATCGCGTGCCGCAGACGTCCCAAAAGGCGACGTCTCCGTTATATTGTTCTAGAATTCTGTTTCTATTTTTAGGATAAGCCTGGCTGCGTGTAGTCCGTTTTACGATGCTTTTGCAAATCATGAGATTTCAAATTTATTTGTTTATCGCTATCGTGTTTTCATACTCTAGTGAACATTTTTATTGACCACCGATTCGGTAGATGCTACTACATCGTTATGCTTATAAGACCACCTATCTACTGAGATAACAGCTATCTTATAAGTGTAGTAACTACTAAGTTTCGTAGTGACCTAGGCTGCCTTCTGAGCAAAGGAGTATAGATGCGAGTCTGGGGTAGTTATATGCTAAATGAAGTTACCACTTGCTTCTCAAAATCCGATTACGAGTGTAAAATCCAGTTTCTTCGGCGCGTCAACACAACAGAGATTAAGGAAACTTGTTTGCTACCTGCTTCAATCTGTTCATATTAAAATATATCGTTACTCAGAATGTAATCTATATCCGGTACTGATAATATTATCGAAACAAGATAATTCTAAGTTTAAAGAAACGTCAGAACGAATCCATGGAAGTTGGGACCGATACAAATTCGATAGACTATATTGTTTGTAGAGATTCGTGTCATATTGTTGTATATTTTATTAATATGTTTTTTAGTATCTACACTCGACCATATTTTTCATTGTCTTCTTTGTTTTATCTTAATATCTACATAATAACATTTAAAAGAGTTTATTATTTTCGCAACCTGCTCACTTTTACACCAACATTTTCAATTTGTATCTATACTTAGGAAAAATGTGATTCTATAACTTTCTTGACATTAAAATTACGGTAATTTATGAAGCATGCAAATTCTCACGTGGCCAGCGTGGTGAACTGTGGCCTAAAACCTTAATTTAAGACGGTGACATGATAAATAAATAAATAAACACTTTCACCCTCGCATCCCGAGACTATGTGTTGCGGGTGGCGGACACACACAGAAAACAACACAATTTAACGCCTAAGACTCTAGTACAAACAGTTATCTGCTTAATAAATGTCTTACCGGCCGGGGATTGCTCCCGGGACCCACAGCTCGTCAGTCAGGGTCATAGAATAACGGCCACGTTTCGCTTACCAATAAAAAAAATTGAGTGTTTGTCTGTGATATTTAAATAAAGGTAAATAATTAGATATGCATTTTATATGACACCTAACATGCAATACAATACAAAAACACTTTATTGTACACAGGGACAGAATATACAAATTATAAAATAACAGCACATGTATACAATAGTTATGGCTGGCTGTGTTAATTAGGTTCCGAAACAGCTAAACGGACTTTGATTAAATTTTGGGGATTCTAGAGAGTACACTAACTCACCGCACAATGTTTTATCCTAAACGGGTTTTTAGTAATAGATCTTAGTGTTAGACCCTTTTACACTGTTTAAATTTCTGTATTTTGCAAGCTCTCCCTAGTAATTAATAAAACAAATGTGTTTCCAGGAACTGAGGAAGCACAACGTGTGCACGGTGGTGCGCGTGTGCGAACCCAGCTACGACACGGCGCCGCTCAAGGCGGAGGGCATCGAGGTGCGCGACCTCGCCTACGACGACGGCACCTTCCCGCCGGCCAACGTCGTCGACGACTGGTTCGAGATACTGCGCGAAAAGTAAGCAAAGGAAACCAACATTCAGTAGTTAAGTGCGGATACCGCCACTAAGCAATCAAACATTCCGTGGTTAAAAGCGGATACCGCAACATACAATCGAACATTCAGTGGTTAAGAGCGGATAGCGCAACATTCAATCGAACATTCAGTGGTTAAGTTAGCGGATACCGCCACTAACCAATCAAACATTCATTGGTTAACTTAGCGGGTACCGCCATTAAGCAATCAAACATTCAGTGTTTAACTTAGCAGGTACCGCCACTAAGCAATCGAACATTCAGTGGTTAAGTTAGCGGATACCGCCACTAAGCAATCGAACATTGAAATTTAAAATTAGGGTCAGTAATATGCTATTTATATGACACTTAAACCACTAGTATTTTGGTCTGTCTGCCTGTTTGCGTTTTTTTCTTCGCGAACAGGATCTGAAACCGCTTATCGGATTTTGATTAAATTTCCAGGGGTTGTAAAGGGTGCACCAACTTAGTTTTATTTATCTCAATATCTCTAACAGTTA
>DWLO01002042.1:0-13378 GCA_018245335.1 Dalla quadristriga | reverse complement strand
CTTTCATTAGAGTTTTCATGTCAGCCGACCACGGACCCAATGTTTCAACCGCAAGCGCCACAAACTCATAGTTCTCAAGAGAACAATAAATAAACATCTTAAACAACAATTCATACTAATAACTGTAGTGTTCGAAACCCCAGGACTTGAACTCTAACAAGGCTACCGGTATTCTTTGGGTCACAAAAATACTTTCAAATTGAAAGACCTTCGGATATCTCATGATAACCGATTAAAACGATTATCAAACCGGATCCTACTTTCTCCGTGTGTTATAGCTATTACAACATTACCGCACGGATTATAGCTGCGTTATGACATCTTACGGAGTAACCCTCGCCATGGAGAATGTCTCGCTCGCAAGTATTCTGTTTAAAATTATTTATTCAAAAATTAGTCTAATGATAAAGCCTAAAATTTAAAAAGTCCCCATAAAGCCCCTCCTTCATTAGACCCCATTTAATGTCCACCTCCACAACACCTCCAGTTCTTTTTAAGGTCCTTTTCGAGGTTTGTCACAGGTGTCATGGGTGGCAGCGGATGGGGGGAGCTGCATGTAGGTGGTAGACCTGTATACGGTTCGCCCGGGCAGTACCACCACCACACCCATTTCTGTCGTGAAATAATTGTTTTTCAGCAATGTGTTTCGGTCGGAATGTTGTGGATGCCGGCTACACTCATACAAGAGGCGACCACCTTAGTCCTCAAGGGTAACAACGCATCTGAGGCCAGCTTCGAACAGTACCATTACCTGACCACGACTAACCGAACTATCACTAACCCCAACTAACAGGACTTACAGTCACTAACAGTCCTCTCTCCCATGGTCCTTATGCTAACGAATACTGACCAACTAACATTCCTATTAACATCTCATAATAACTGGACTAACATACATAGTTATTTTTACGATCCTGTTCTAGGATGAGAAGGGTAGGCATAGTCCATCACGCTGGCCAACTGCGGATTAGCAGACTCCACACGACTTGAGAACATTATGGAGAACTGTCAGGCATGCAGGTTTCCTTACGTTGTTTTCCTTTACCGAAAGCAGATAACATAGAAAAGTCATAAGTGCGGTGCCTGGGATTTGATCTTGTTGAGTGCTGCAAACATAACCACGAATAAATGTTTTCTTCTTTTTATTCTAATGCAATTATTTTGTAAATCTTCAGTACAAAAATCTTAAATAATTAAGTATATATAATAATAATAATATGGTTGATAGATTTAATACTTACACCCCAATTCGTCGAAGAACTTCGACTTCTGCGTATTGCTTTCCACTTGATATCTGTGTCCTTGTTTCACATCACTCTGTCCTACTCCACTTGCAATGTAGTCATTAGTCACTTTAAAATTTGTCTGTGCACTTGTAATTTGCAACTTCACCGGCACTATAGAAGCGGATTTAAATTTCAAGTTTTTGAGTTCACCATTCTCGTCCAGTACTGTTATGTCTTCATAGTGATTTACCGCGTCTGACTTAAGTCCTATGTTTTTCACCATATCTTTGTCGAATTTGCTTTCGTTGATGAGTCTCAAAAGACCTATATTGGCGTCGTTATGATTAATATTCTTGGCGTCATGTAGATTTTCGTTGGTTGCTTCGTTGTCTTCATCATAATAATCGCATTTGATTGTTTTTATTAGCAAGATATGCAGCAGAATGTTCTTTGCGTATAATATTGTAATCTTATTCATTATTACGACTTTTTACATTGAATTATTTTATGTATTTAGAAAATAATTAACTAAAATATGGGTGTATAATCTGATTTTTTTTTAAATAAATTATTTTCATAAATAATATAAATAAATTAGTTCACTTGTGTCGAATAATTTTCAGCCTATAATACTGAAATCACTCCAGTGGACTTACTTAAAATATTGATGAACAAATTATCGTTATTAAGTATTATAATTTGACGTGGTCTGTAATAGTTGATAAACTTTAACAACGTTTAAGAATTTAAACAATTCACTTATGTTTTAAATAAATCACAAAACGCTTAATCTGAGATCCGATTTTTGGTAAAGTTACACTTAAACGTTTAAAATGGTGAATCACTTGAATAGAACTCTACTACTTCGAACTCGAAGTACGACAGAGTAGTTCTTTCATAGAAGTTGAGTAGAGTTGGAGCTTGGACTTTGCCGGTATCTACATAGTCCAAAGGTAACGCAACGACAAAAAATCGGCGAAAGTGCCTCCAGGCGGAGAGGCGACGCGCGAGTGACGGATATCGAACGTTTAAGACAAGTTTGGAGAAATGTGTTTACATAACAGCTGTCGTGTTGTTCTTTTAGATACACTGTTAACAGACTCTATCGAGTTTCCATCGTAACCGATCCAACCAACGATATCAAGAGGACTATCACATTCCGCATCTTTCTCTCTCGCACAATCTAATATTTTCATTGATCGTAGAAGTCAAGGAAGGCTTTTGGAAAATGTGATTCATTACCACGCTAAAAGTAAAATTCCGGCAATTTTGGACTTTTCAAATTTTCATCTACCATATTTTTGACAGAAAAAAATGGCGAGTATAATTACGGATTGTCTTCGCCATTTCCTCTATCAAAAGGTATAATAAAATAGTACAATAACAATCAAATAAAATTATTTATTTATTCAATAAAAAATCAAGATTTTTTTATAAAATCATGATTTTTTTATAACATCATCACAGTTGAGTTTGAGACTTGCATTGAGAGAGAACAACCATTTGTGTTCTCGACGCCGGCTGTAGCAGACGTTTGTTGGTGTCCAGGTGTCCGGTGCCTGTCTGGCTGGCTGGGTTTGATTCCCGAATCAAGCACCACCACAGCCTGACTCGTCAGTCAGGGTCTGCCGACGCACCACTGAGGGCCTACGCTAGAACTGGCACGGGTGCACGGAGTCCACTCGCCGAAGACTGATGACCACTCGCCGTACTGAGGTTTCATCCGCACCAACTGGATTCGTGGCGCTCCTCCACGAAGCGGTTCGCACGATCTTTTTTGCCACGCACGTGCATGTTGTGGGATGAGCTTCCAACTGAGGTCTTCTCAGTGGACTATGACATGGGCTTCTTCAAAGTAGGTGCAAAAAGAGCTCTTCTTCAGAGCCAGCGACGCAATGGCGACTCCTCTGGTGTTGCGAGTGTCCATAGGCGACGGTGACCACCTTCCGTCAGGTGGCCCGTCTGCTTGTTCGTTGGCTGTAAATTATAATATTAAAAAAAAAGCCCGCTCCAGGCATCCGTCGAGCAGCGCCGCCGCTAGTACAATTTTGGCCTCGAGCGCGTACCGTTGCGTGAAACCCCGACGCATGCGCCCGCGCCGGTTAACGCTGCTCATACTATTCTATCGACACGGATACGCGAGCGTGCAACCAGCCAGTTTGAGCGTAGGCCCTGTCGTCAGTTTCCATTCAAAGTTTGCTTCGCCTTGTCTTCACCAGTTTCCGCAGCTCCTTCCTCAGTATCTTCCCCGAAGGATTCTTTGGTATCTCTTCAACGAATCTCACACCCCCGCGAAGATGCTTTGGATTTGACAGCTGAAACCAAATTTGTTTGTGAGAAGATTATGGCTAGCGGCAAGCTAGTTGAAGTACTTGTCGGTATAATGGGAACTTAAAGACGCCGCTTTAAAATTCAAATTTGCACGATAAATTACACCAAGGTGATACCGACATTCCGTCTTCAGTTTCACAACTAAGCCCCTGCTATATTATATAGATATAATACAATTACGTACTCTCTTAGCGAAAAATCTCCAGAGAAACGAAGATCTTTTATACGCACCCTCTCAGCCACGAACTCCTTAATCTCCTTCTCAGTGACGGCACCATCAGGCTGCCGCACCACGAAAGCGAGCGGCACCTCCCCAGCCGCTGGGTGAGCTACACCCACCACACCAGCATCTCGGACACCCTCGTGCTTTAGCAGGAGTGCTTCGATCTCTGCTGGGGCCACCTGAAACGTGATGGATGAAACGGTCAAAGATCTTTTTGTACGTAAGAGTGGTATACAAGTGGTAGAATCTGTATACGGTTCGGCCGGGGCGGTACCACCGCCACATCCATTTCTGCCGCGAAATAGTTGTTCTTCAACAATTATGTTTCGGTCGGAAAGGTGCGGATGCCGGTTACACTTATACAATACAACCACATTAGTCATCAAGAGTAGCAACGCATCTGTGGCAAGCTTCGAACAGGGTCATTATTAACGACTACTAACCGGACTATCACTTACACCGACTAACAGGACTTCAGTCACTAACAGCCCTTTCTCCCCTAGTCCTTATACTAATGAATATTGAATAAATAACATTCCTATGAAAATAGCAATAAAATCGATTCTGTGACTCATCAAAATCATAATTATCGTACTCATTCGTTACATACCTGATATCCCTTGCACTTGATAAGTTCCTTCAACCGATCCACGATATAGAAGTATCCATCTTCATCGTAATACCCAATATCCCCAGTTTTGAAGAACCCTTCATCGTCAAAATCGTCCCTTCGATCTTTCCCAATATAGCCTTTCATTAACATCGTGCCATTAACGCATATCTCTCCTTCCTCATTCGCTCCTAGGACTTGTTGGGTTTCTGGGTTTACTATCTGAAAGTAAAAGCTAAATTAAATTGGGTCTGATGGTAGAACCCGTATACGGGTCGCCCGAGGCGGTACCACCGCTACACCCACTTCTGCCGTGGTTTTTTTTTCAAGTTCTGTTCGTTCGGAAAGGTGAATGCTGAATCTGAGGTGAATCTTCTAATTATTCCGACACCCTATAACATACTTTATTGCAAAGACAACGTTTAACCGCAGCTTTAAGAGGATACTCCTTACATTTATTTGTCTGTGTATTTGAATTCTTATATTGCAACTTTAATTGTCATGCTCATTAATTGTAATTTAAAATACTTAGTTAATATTTTAGGATAGTAACACTTTAGTGAAATAATAGGCGACTCCAAGGCCTCCAAGGCATCCAAGGCTCACTGGCGCGTTGGTCAGTGACCCTGACTGACGAGCCCAGGGTCCCGGGTTCGATCCCCGGCCGGGGCAGACATTTATTTGGCAGCTAAATGTTTGTACTCGGGTCTTGGGCGTTAAATTGTGTTGTCTTCTGTGTGTCCGCCACCCGCAACACAGGGAATCCTAGTGCGGGGGTGTGAGTGTGTAAGCGTTTATTTATTGTTTATCGTTAAATATGCAAATCTGCGTGGTGGTCAGTGTGGTGGACTATGATCTAAAGTGTAAACCCTTCTCATGCTAAGAGAAAACCCGTGCTCAGCAGAGGGTCCGGGATGAGTCGTCGATGATGGTGAGGTACCTCCACAGATAAGCGGGCTGGAGCTGGACGGGTGTCCGATCGAGGAGCTCGGGCTGGACTTCATCCTGCCCGGCGACGGCTGCACGGAGCTGCGGCGCGGCGGCCGCGACACGCCGGTCACCGCGCACAACCTGCACGACTACATCTCGCTCGTCACGCACTGGCTGCTCTATGAGGGTGCGTAGAATAGAAAAGTTTTTATTTGCCTTTTTCACGACACTTCGTAATAACAAGTAGGTTGGTTATACCAAGGGAGGAGGAGTGGATATGTTTGCAGTGTTGGAGGTAGGGGCTGCGGCAGTGCGCTGGTCTGATTGCGCTGCAATAGTTGAGGATTGTTAGATGTAGGCCGGGCCGGGGAAGTACGACCGCCCGTTTTGGAGCCTCCCGCGCTTCTCCAAAGTGAAATTAATTTAATTTCGTTTCAATATTATATCTCAAACTTGACACTGGCAAATGCAAAAAACGCGCCACGTCATATTAAAAAAAAAACGGGAGGTGGGTATAGAATTCATACCGTCCGAATTCATGTCGTTCGTTTCAGTCTATTTCATTTAATGCTAGCAACGTGTTGAGTTACAGAGAGGATCTTACTGGTTAAGTTAGGTGAAAACACGACCCACGTGGGTCACGGAAAAGAAGATTTAAGTACATACTGTACAAGTGATTATTTGTCTTGCATAAATGTGAGAAAGTACACATTACTTAAAGCATTTGTTAAGCTTCATACTTATGCTGATAAGTAAACTAATTTCCTCATTTATTTCAGGTGTGATGAAGCAAATGGAAGCATTTAAGGAAGGATTCGAATCAGTATTCCCTCTAGCTAATCTTAAGATATTCTATCCTGAGGAATTGGAGCAAGTATTTTGTGGAAGCCCTTCTGGTAAGATTTTTTAATTTTATATTAATCGTATTTTTTAAAGTCAACTTCTTGTCATTCATTTGATTCAATAAAATATAACTTATTTTACTACTGTTTTATGTAATTCGTCGAGTGTTCCGCTTGTACCTTATGACAAAATAAATAATTGCATTTCACTGGAGTAGTAATTAATCCATTCATTAAATATGCCTCTGTGGTAGTGATTACTCTATAACAGAATGTTACATGGCGGTAGCGATATTTCAAATTGCGGCTGAGTGCACAACATCCATAAAAAAGCTTCACTTCCAAAAATACAATGTTAAATGACTAATGACATAATCAATTAAATCCATTTAAATAATACAATCATACTCAGACTCCTTCAGCAACATATCAGGCTTAGAGCTAGTAAATAAATAAAAAGACTGATCACCATCAGGCAAATACGTGCGACTCCACAAATGAGTTTTATGACTTTTTGTCACTGTATGTTATGTGGACGTTTCAGGTGGTCGCGAGCAGCGCTGGGAGCCGCGCATGCTGGCCGAGTGCATCCGGCCCGACCACGGCTACACGGCGGAGTCGCGCGCCATCCGCATGCTCGTCGACATCCTCGCGTCCTACACGCGCGACGACCAGCGCCTCTTCCTGCAGTTCGTCACCGGCAGCCCGAGGCTACCCACCGGAGGTAACCGACACATCCATGTCCACTGCTCTTAAAGCGTACGCTAAAACTCGCGCGGGTGCACGTTCGCGTGCCCGTATTGAAGTTCGCAGCGCTGTGCAGTGTGGTGACGGCAGAACAGAATACAATTGTCACCACCCCTCTTCCCGCGGGTGTCGTACGAACCGACTAAGGGCATATAACGGAGAACAAGCAGCCTCCACTGTGCAGCAACTACCGTCTACTGCGATCACCAACCTGCCTGCCCAGCGTGGTGCTTATGGGCAAATCCTCCCATTATTAAAAGGCCTTTAGTTCAGTAGTGGACTACTATAGGCTGTTGATGATAATTAGCAGCGCTAACTGGCAAGGGCGTGTGCGACGGATTTTCACACGCAAGAGTACACTTTCGAGGCCAAACTGTACTAACGGCGCGATGCGTGAGGCGGCGGACGTCCAGACACCCGCCGAAAACACCCAATCCTTGCCGCTCTAAACGTCACCGCGCCGTGTCTTAGGCACAGATCCTCTCAAAACAATTAATTAATAGCATGGTTCATCACGTAACAGTGGAGAAGACATAGGTTAGCCATAAGGGATAAGATGCAAGTTTTTATGGAAAACAAGTATTACGCGTGTGGAGTCAGCCACACACAAAGTATAGTGTTAGTAAATGTTATGAAACGATCAATATCAATAATTGAATATAATTGTTATGGTAATTTGGCAGGATTCAAAGCACTGAACCCGCCGCTGACGGTGGTGCGCAAGTCGCTCGAGTCGTCGCTGGACCCGGACGAGTACCTGCCGTCGGTGATGACGTGCGTCAACTACCTGAAGCTGCCCGACTACAGCAGCGCCGAGGTGATGCGCGCCAAGCTGCGCCTGGCCGCCTCCGAGGGCCAGCACTCCTTCCACCTCTCGTAGGAGGCTCGCCCCACACCCGCCACGCCCCCGCAGGCTAAAGCCAACGTTACACCCCCTATATTGATCTTGTATACACGTGTGAATGCGGTTAGTGATATTATTAATAATTATTTTAGCGGCGCGCACGCTCCGAGTAACTGTTTATGTGCAATCAGAGTGTTTATTTACCCGATGTGACAGACACTAAAAGTGCTGCGGTTTCTATGATTTTGTTTTCTTTTGGATTATACCTTTTTAGACTACAGACATATGTTCATAATTATATTTTGTGTTAATTTAATGTGAGAGCTTTGTATATTACTTCGTCGATAGTCGAGAGACCACTCTCTTCTATGGCAGTGTGTGGTTCGAGTGCGACGGGACCGAACCGCCGCAGACCGAGGAGCTCGCAGACACAGACACCTTTGTTATATATTACGTTATTACATAAGCTATGTCTGAAGGACCATTGAGAGCCTCCTTCGAGAGCCCATATGTGTTATAATAGCATTTAATACCAAATGGTGTAAGTTTTGATTAAAGTATAAGTATTGTAAACGAGTAAAGAAAACAGTGCAAAATTGATTATGTAACAATTTCAATAAAACCATGTAAACATTTTGCATCTAAATGTGAAGTTTTTTCTCACCTACATTCTTACTATAATAGTGAAGTTACAATGGCAAGAGTGATGTAGTAGATATGAGTAATGCATCCAGCCAGTTTTCTGATTCTACCTGTTAAGAATAAATAAAAAATATCTCAAAATTCTGTGTATGTAACAACGGAAACATATTTATTCCTGATTAAATTGGATTGAAATAAATAGTCTGTATTTTATCAACATACATTATTTATTTAATTTCTACATATCCCTCGCCTAAAGCACAGCATGGACAAAATCACATTATTATAACCTTCACCAGTATATTAAAAGATTCAGTAAAAATTGAAGACCCATACAATGAAGTTTCACTAATATAATGCATAGAGCAAGTATGTAGATAAATACCAACTTGCCATACTGATAGATATTGGGAATTATCAATAATAATTTTCTGAAGAAATGGACCCAGCTAGATATTTATTTGCCAAACAAAGAACTCACAGTATATGCCCCCTTGTCAAAATGATAAAACTAAAATCTATGGATAAGAGTAAAATATAGAAATAATCATCTTATTTAATATTTACAACTTTTTATTTCATGTTTTAATGTAAGCAAGAAAGCAGCTAATATCTATAAATTAATGTTTGCTTAAAATTACTACAATAAAATTGAAATACATAGCAATTGGTATCCATGGAAATATACTAATTCTTACATTTTATGTTGAAAGTTTATGAACTACTACCGTCATGAACAATTACTACACAATACAAACACAAGTTGCCAAGGCTGTTTTTAGAGCAGTGTGATAACTAATATGTGCAAATTGTCTGCACACCCTCCAGAGTGGAGGCACATGACTTCGTTTCACAGAGACAGTAATCTCCACACAATCTTCTGGTTTGTAAGCTTAAGTCCACATTAACACGATTCCAGCTTTTACAATTATATTACTCTTTACCTACAAAACCCCTACAACCTAATGCGTAAGGAGTTGCTTGGATGGCATTTCACAGCAGATAGTCAAGATGAGTCACTTTATAGATCTAAGAGTTCTTACACTTGTGATACATTTACAAGCACAATTATTATAATTGGAATGGGTAAAAAAAAATTGCTGTTGGCATACAGTGAACAGTACTCAAAAATGCTTTAAATTTTAGAGTAAATTATTAAACAAGAGGGTTTGCCCGTGTCTCTGCATGCTTAGGCATGTTATTATTAAATCCAGCTCACATTAACCACGTATTCTTCCATGATAAAAAGGAGCCTATGTAGTGACATAGGCTCCTTTTTATTTATTACTTTTTGGTGTGTTCTCCAGCCCATAAAATAACTCTGTGCAAAAAATTACATTGATCCTATTCTGAAAGAAGGACTAACCAACAAACACTTTCACATTTATAATATTAATAAGGAATATTATTGACTTTCATTTATTGTCAATTCTTTACAACAAGCCCTTTCAATAGCAAACGAGCCTGCAGCTCCACCCATCTGCTGCCGCCCATGAGATCTGTGACAAACCTCTAATAGGACCAAAAAAGGAACTGGGGATGCTAGTTCAGTTAGTATGAAATGTTAATAGGAATGTGAGTCGGTCAGGATTCGTTAGTATAAGGACTAGGGAGAAAGGACTGTTAGTTGTTGTTAGTTAGTGATTGTACACACCTTATAATTGTATATAGATTTGGAGCATTGTGGATGCCCCACATGCAATCTCGCTGCATAACCCACACGGACTGTATGCACTGGTCTAAAACCATACCAGCTAATGGAGATGATGATTTTAAACAGACAATGACTGTCAGACATTCATGACTACTATAACATTAGTTTACATTGGTCTACAGTACCATTGCAATCCACCCAAGTATTAAGCAAGAACCACCAATTGGAGTCAGGCGGCGCAGACCCCTTTCACCAGTGAAGGCATGATAGTAACAAGTGCCACAGAAAAGTCCCATCCCTGCGATGAAGAATGACCCAGCCTGAAAATAAATATGATATAAAAAAAAATAAGTTTAATGTAGTATGATAGTACTCCTTTAAATTTGTATTATTAAAGCTGCCCTTGAAAATGTGATCATACAGTACATTTAAGACCACTGCTTATGACAACAAACATTCAAACATGACAGATCTGTTAAGTTATAGTCCAAGTTGACTTGCTCTAGCGACACCATACATCCATACTTATTTTTGCAATTAGATTTATAATGTTTTATTAGCTCTTTAAGATAGCGGGCTATGTTCAGAGGTCTCTCATAATGTGTTACAGGCTGAATTTTACTATTCCCTACATGTAGTGCATCAGGTATTTTTAATGCATTATAAAATATGTATAGCATATTATTATTATGTGCAGGTGTATTTACTTTTTATTCATAATAATATTTTAGATATTAAATTTTAAATTTAATTAAAATTTTAAACTATGAGTACAAATGGTAGCAATTTTTTTTTTTTTAATGTTTTGTTTGAAAGTAATTACCTCAGTGCTGTGTTGGTTTTTAAAAAACAGATTTTTTCGAAAAACAGACCCTTAAGTGATGAACAAATATGTTTTATTGTGGGTGTGGGTAAGATTGGGGAAATCTAACTCCCCCATTAATAAACAACTGACATTACTTGTCCTAACCCACACAAGTCCCTCTAATATTCATGTCCTGTTTGTATGTCCAAGTCAAGAAATTGTATTTAATTAATTGTATTGGTGCAGTACCCTACATATAGTGCACAGACATCATGGCTAACTTCACAATGACCTATATATAGTACATGGACAGCTAACATGTTACACAACCTTGGGTGTGTTCAGAGCTTGAATGGGTCTTGGGCACTGCCTGCTTATAAAAGCAGGTAAAGCAGTTGTTCCTAAGTTTCAGGTGGTGTAAGAACTATATATAACATTTCAAAAAAACAGTTCTCTACTTACTATGTATGGACGCTTGCAAAGCGGCACTGTCATCAGGGCCAAGGTATGCAAGAAATGGAATCTGTTTGCCGTATCAAAGATTTTGCGCAAGTCCTCTTTGGTGTCTGTCTCCGGGAAAGTGCGATGGGCACCCATCGCGCCCAACACCACGGCGGCGGCCCCACTAAGCCCCGCCAGCCTCACGAAGGGGCCTGCTTCTTGAGCTAGCTGCCAGAGTGGCATTTTCACGATAATCGGAGCTGATGGAGGTGCAACTGGTTTACTTTTAAACACTCCCTAAAAATTTCACAAAAATTTACAAAGCACGCACACGTAGGTACTGAATAAAAATCATTCAATCTATTATAATTGTTATCATACTTGTCTATGTACTAGTCACTATACATTTTTCGTTAAATCATGCCAATAATCATTCGAAAACTTACAATATTGCGTAAAAGATTCATAGTTCCTTCCGTCACCGTGTTAATCATAAGAGCGTCCAGAATATTAACCATACCTTTGTTGTTTTGGTACTTCGGATACAGAAACGTTAAGATCGTTTCTTTTCAAGATAAATAAAAATCGAAACCGAGAAAAATGTAAATGTTTTTTTTTGATGTAATATTATTGATCAAATCCATAGAATCAAATCTTTATCTTTGACACTGACTGGGGCACAGACAACTAAAATGTATATCTATTCTGTAATCTATAACTTTCATCTAAAAGATTAACGAACTAACGAAAGAATAATATTTTAACATTCGTGGAGCTTTGAATATCCCTATATTATCCCTATAGTATTAGTAGTAGTAGTATACTATAGTAGTAGTCTATGAACCACATATTCATTACATACTAGCATAGATAATACACTAAAAAAAGAAATAGATAAGTAACTCTCGACGGCTAGTGAGGAAAATCTAAGCAAGTTTCTTTTGCTGCCTCAAAGATATCGGCTAGATAACTAATTTCGATATAATCCTCTTTTTAGTTACTAGATGGCGCTTATCGAAATAATACGCTGTCTATTCACCAGATGCCGTTGTTAGAAATAAAGCTAGTTGGATATTTTTAACCTAAACGGTACGGCGCACAGTGGGAGGAAAAAGCGGCTTCCCTATCATAGGATTTTTGAAAAATTTCGTTTTACTTTTGACAGTTTGAAGTTATTAAAACCTCAATATTGTGCTGAGTTACTATTAACTTTGTAACCTTCTAACATATTTTTCTAAATTGACTGCCTAACTACCTGCGATTAATATCGATTGTTATTCCTTAAGTATCTTTAAAGTAATCAAGTAATTAAATATTATGCTTTTGCTAATTAGGGTGATTAGGTCCTATGTTTGTCAAAAAAGGGTACTTACTTAAGTGCAGTTACCATTCGTTATTACGATTGTTCTTGTTATTATAAGCAGGATATCGTTAGTCATTAAATAAACTTAAATCGATTTAACGATTGTATTACGTTATACAATTGTATTACGATTGTATAACGATTAAAAACTGTATCCTTCAAACTGACAAAGGCAACATTAAATTTTTCAAAAATCCTATGAAAGGGAAGCCATTTTTTCCTCGCACTGTGCGGCCCTCCCATTTTTTCCTTGTACAGGACATGTTTCTAAATAAAACCAAATTAAATGAAAATTTGAACACACATTTATTGGGATTGCATTTCTTTTTTTTACACATTTTGTTTAAGTAGCAGTAATTCGAAGTTCAGTAATGCACATCCAAGTCGGGATCGGGAGTCAATTAAACAAAAACCAGAGTCAAACGCAGAAGATATGTATCACAGAGTCCAAGAGCCAAAGTCACCAGGAAAAATCTGAGACCTTGAGCATACTATTACAACAAACACGAACGAAAGTTTCAAAAACTTAAATTAATGTGATGTTGGGAGAGCGCGGGAAGTTTTTGAAGGGAGCGATCGTGTTTGTATTGTTTGGCTTGCGTTTGACAGTTTTTAATTGTCGTAGTTCGGTTGGATTGGTGTGTTGTTGTGGTTTTTCTTTTTAATATTGTGGATAGGTTTGTTCTTCTTCTTTCGGGTTGCTTTCCGAGGGAGGAGGAG
>DWLO01002041.1:0-13378 GCA_018245335.1 Dalla quadristriga | reverse complement strand
TTATTTTAATAATGTTTCATGACATTCGTCGAGTGTGCCGCCTGTACCTTATGACGAAATAAATAATTTCATTTCATAACCTATTGATAGTCCGTTCGGTACCTCATAAATAAATATCATATTAGGCATTTAAAAAAAATCTTATTCAGGCTGCTATCGGAGAAATAATATTCAAATTTATACTCTATTTATTGCTCATTAATAACGTATTGAAAGAGATACGTACGAAACTAGATTTCTACCAAGTTTTCTTGTTTAATTGACGTTCTGTTAATTAACACGTAATGCTCTGTTACGTGATATATTAATAAGTAATGGTTCTGATACTTTTTCATTCCATCTCTGGAATCACACATGAGTATCCGCGCTTATCTTCGTAATTCGTTATAAGTTACGTTCTTCGCTTAGCTTTAAACTATAATGAACTGACAAATCCATACGCTGAATTAGATTTACGATCATTGAGTTATGGTAATTTAGAATTTCTTTTTAATATTTTTAAATAATGTGAAAAGCAAACGTTTCCAGTCCCACCAACCACTACCGCCCATTGACGTCTGTGACAAACTAGTTTGTTTGTAGTAGTTTGTCCTGTTAGCATAATATGTTAATGGGAATATGAGTTAGTAAGTATTGGTTAGTCCTGTTAGTAAATATTAGTAAATAAATATATTCGTCCAGTTCAAAAACCTCTGCACAGGGTATAGCAAACCTATCGTCATTTATAAGGCTAACATGGCTATAGGTTTCTTGTATTGAGGTAAAGGTCTAATCAGAGATGGCAAACATTGCCTTCATTCGATACTTAAATAGACTTAGCGGCCAGAAGTGGAACAATCCAATCCTACTAATAATTCTACTAATAATATATTATTATGAATGCGAAACTTTGTGAGTATGGATGGATGTTTGTAATCAAATTATTTTTAAAGTTTTAAATGGATCCATAGGAAATTTTGGTGTGGAGATAGTTTGAAACCTAGAGCCCTTTATAACAAACATTGAACCATTTTCAAAAATACTGTTAATAAATGCTCTGCCACAGAGGATATTTCTGGGGGAGGTTTTGGAGTGTAATTCGTTAAAATCACGCGCAAAGTTGAGCTCGTCGATGAGATATATCTACAAAGATATGTGACCCGGTGACAGCTAGCGGGTCAGATTACGACAATTGAAATTGACTGCCTCAGTTATAGCGCGCTAGTACCATATCTACTTCTTTTCGTTTATCATATCATTGGTTCTACCCATTTTTCCTTTGTGGCTCTGCTGCGAAACGTGGCCACAACTAATTCTTACGTTGAATAATCAAATACAATTTTCTCGCCGCGTTTGAGCCACTCACCTGACTTTGGTGTAAATGAGTCCCAAAATACACTTAACAATTACATTACATTACGTACGTATATCTCTGTGATAAAAATAGAATAACACGCTGGTGAAACAGCTCTCGAGAGTCTTTGAAGAGGGCTACATTACATCACGTTTTCAGATAAACAAACCCTCTTTTAATTTTATACGCTACGCACTTTGTATGTATAATTACTTTTATTTATGTACGCCTAGGAGTAAACATTTTTACTTTAGGGATTTTGTAATTATCTGGGTGCGCTCAGTTGTAAAGTAGGAGGGTACATTTTTGTACATACATAAAACTGAAGGCTGTTAATTTTACGTCAATTTCGTGCCCAATTAGTTTATATTTTAGTACTAAAAAGCTATTTGCTACATTATCAAAAAAAAGTGTGCGTATAGTGTATATATACATGCGAACGAAGTAAAACTTTTATTGTGTACATCTAAATAATAAATCCAAAAAATTATAAAACAGCCACACCCCAACTCGAACGTTTTACCTAGCTTGTTGACATGGTAATTATGTAAGTCTAATTTGTAAATTAAGAAAGCTAACTAATTTCAAATACTGGTGTGATACTCTTTGCATTGTACAAAAGTATGTAAATAAATTCCCTGGTTTATTGCCTGGGGGATACAATTCACGCAGTTCAGACTGTAATTTGAGAGACCAGTCAGGTTTTCGATTCGAATCCCTCGATTCCAGAAAGGTACAAAAACTCCTTCCTGCAGCAAAGCTAATGCCTAATGATTGTATCTTGTTAAAATATGTACAGCAGTTGCAGAAGATTTTCTTATCTACGAATTTTTAATTTACAAGTGCAAAGGCAAGACGAAATACATTTTAGAGGTCGAAATCTACATAATTGAATGTTGGGAGCACTCACATAAAGCCAAAGTTTTATCAAATAATCCTCACAGAGATTACATAAAGATCCTTGAGCGTGATTTTATTGACTTCTTTCGCTTTTCGAATTTACTTACCTTTCGTTTACAAACGGCTGCTTGCCTTAATGCGGTTACTTATCACTGAACGTTTGGTACTCGATTGAAATTGTTTTTAACCGTTATATTTATGAAGTGCTTAAGCCCCGCGGTTTGTGAGAGTCCTAATTGTTCGACAAGGCTAAGCAACCTCGGTTTTGCTCGGGAATTGGATGGGTGAAAACTTGCCACTAGTGTAAGTGAAATTCCATAAGTATTACCGAGCTTCGGAGAGCACGTTGGGTAGTTTGTCCCCGAACCTGGTGTTCCGTGAAGCTACCGTTTTTGCTTCTAAGACTAGCGTTTACACGAAACAATGATCCGCCTGATCCGAGCGTAAGGAGGCGGTGGCAACTGACAGTCTTTTATTGCGCCATTTTTTCGTTAAAGGCTGAAGTATTGTAACTGGTGCGGGTTTTTGTATACAAAAACAAAAACATCCGATATAAATAATCAAAAACCAACTTCAAAACTACAAAGTAACGAATAAAAATATAATGTGTTATATTTTGAAGCCATATAAACACGTAGAAATAAAAGAAAATCCAAAAATAGTCCGAATTCTTCGCGACCGCATAACCGTCCTACGAAACTCCAAAGCATTTGTGACATTTTGTCACTAGCGGCTTTTTTCAGTTCTACATGACTGTTTAAATACTCAATCTACCTCTTCGTTTTATGCATTCGGATTAGAAGGATGACGTCAGGATAACTTACAGCAAGTAAGTATAAGTATGTTGTGTAATGCAGAAAATGTACTGTGCTGACCCCATATAAATAAGATAATTGCAGAAAGACACAAAGCCGGCCTCATTATAGACCTGGCAGATGGATAAGTGCTAAAACCAGACGACTAATAATTATTACGAGCACGCTTTGATGTTCAGATGAGCCCTGCAAATTCACATGGTGAAGTAGGTTCTTTAATATGGATCTGCTATTCATTGCGACGCAATATTTGAGAGTTGTTGTATGTAAATAAATCAATCTGGTCAAGACTCCATACCTACTTCACTTACTCACTAATGAACCAGCACCAATAATGTACTAACCGAATTTAAGCAAAATAAAGCTTGACATAGTTTAACGAAACGAAACCCAAATAGAATTCACAAACAAAGAAAGCAATATCCAATTATCCATAATTCAGTGCAGGGCACGGTTTCACAATGCAACTAATAAAGGGGCTCATTCAAGCTGACACCACGCCGTGTTTGAATAATAATGTAAATTATAATAATGGCCCTCAGTTTGCGAACACAGCTTTTGGCGTAAACAAGTTATTTGCCAAAAAGACCGTTTAAATTAAGTGCGAGTTCTTCTTTCAATAGTTTGTTTATTTATTTACGCTTTATTGTATATTTTTACGTATATTTTAACGTTAAATAACCTAAACCTAAATAGTACTATACAGACCTATACAAATACATACCTACATACATACACACATACACACTTGCACACATGCATACATACTTGCATACATGCATAGATAAATAGATACATACATAAACACATTCATTACGACTCGGTGGAGCGTTGGTTAGTGACACTGACTGACGAGCCCTGGGCCCAGGTTCGATCAACGGCCGGGGATCACACTTATTGGGCAGGTAAATGTTTGTACTCGGGTCTTGAGCGTTAAATTGTGTTGTTGTCTGTATTTATCGGCCATTCTCAACACACTATTTAGTTATGTGCTTTTACTTTCAATCTCTTCCATTTTGTTTGACACCTGTCACAAATTTTCCATTTCCACCGCGGGCTCACTCGCAAAGAATGCCATAAGGCGTTATGTTTTGCCTTTGTTATATATTTTGTAAGATGACAAAAACAAATAAAAAATTGATAGACAATACTTGTGACATTATTCACAATTCTTTACATTATTGTGCTCCCTAAAAGGGTTCGTCAAAAAAAGTAGAGCTTATCTTATTGTGATTACTTACTTCGAATACCTGGGTCGTTTTTCGCATATTTGGGTCCATTAAGTGCTTTCAGGATTTTTTGGCGCAATTTTTTTTTCGAAAGTAAAGGGAATGAATTATGTTTCGTAGAGTTGATTTTGAGATACATGCATAAATAGAATATTGTATCGAGGGGTATCCGCTGTAACATGAGAGCCTTGCTCACGATACGCTCACTACACGAGACAAAACCAGTGATCGACTAATTACATACTCGTAAGTGATACGTATAATCAATTAATCAGAAGACCGATCTTGATACACGATATTGGAGTATACAAAACTAATTAAATTGTTAACTAATTAGACCTATATTTACGCTACGTCTAGCGGCGCACCACGGCTTACGAGCAATATAACGAGGTTCATCATTTTGTTGCAACTCTATTACTATTTTAAAATAGTTATAATCTGTTTCTGTTATTGCTGTAAGATTGCTTGTAAATTTGTAACATTCTGTTTCTGTTATTCCTGTCAATAAATGTTACTATATTATTTCTGCAAGACTGCTTGTAAATTAGTACAAATCTTTTTCTATTATTTAATTGCTGTAAGATTGCTTGTAAATTAATAAAACTCTATTTCACTTGTTGCTAAAAATTAACGTTATTATAATATTGTTGTAAGATTGCTTGTAAATAAGTTATATTTTGTTTCTATGTTAGGTAGATCCGTCCATAACATGCTTAATACAAATCTTCACTATCACGTCATTATCGCTGTATAAATTTCATTTGGTGTCGCCAAAGTATTTAGTTACAGAATAAAAGCATTTATCAATTAGCCGCGTACTTAGTGCTCTTTTAAAATGTATCATTGATCTATCCTTTAACTCTTTCGGTAGATTATTATTAATTTTAAATTCCATGGAGTAGGAATTTTTACCAAATTTGACAGTTTTTGCTAAGGGTTGCAACACTAGTTCGTGAGGAAATCTTCCCCTGTAATTAAAGTATTGGTCTTCGTTTTTTGTTATAAATACTAATGAGAATGCACTAAATTACAGATTTGGTATAAACTCGTATATTTAAACATAGAAATGACAGTAAATTTAGTCTTTTAAACAATGGCTTACAGCTCGTTATGCTCGGTACATTGCAGATAGCACGAATGCATTGTTTTTGTGCAATAAATGCGTGATTTACTTCTACTGAGTTACCCCATAGTACAATGCCATATTTTAAAATAGGCCACATAGCCATGGTATGCAATTAGTGCTGTTTTTTCGTTAGTTATTTGGGGCAATATCCAGAGAGCAGAGCAAACTTATTAATTTTATTGCAAGGGAGGCATTGAAAGGGTGAGATTCTTTAGATCAAAAGACATTTATTTCACCTTTGAAGAGGAAGATAAATTTATTGGTATTCAAAACTACAACAATAATAAGCCTAATAATAGCCTAAGCAATATACTATTTATTGCGCTACATTTGAATACTATAAAATAGGCACTACAGATAAAGTAATCATTCATCAGTGGTGTTGGTCTTTGGTCTTTCTTATTAAGCGGGAATACTGGTGATATCTTTGTTGCTTAAGCTGTATTTTTTATAAACTGCATACATTTTTCAATGATAGGCATCGTTATATTTAGCGTAACAGAGTTATTGTTTTGCAAATAGTAGGGAATGACTTGTTACATACCTTTCTATTTATTATTGATCAGGAGTGTGCCTAAATTGACTTATATTTAGCCACGTCCGATGGAGCTACCTGGAGCGCAGCATTGACTGAGGATGGCCAAATGGCTGTCTTATTAGTGTACAATCTATGACTGTTATTTTCTTAAACATTCGTCCATTCACCGTTCAGGTAAACCACACGCCGTCTAAAGCACAAACAGATAAGTGTGTCTGGACGCCACGCTTCATAGTACCTGCTGCTACAGTCTATCTATTCAGTGCCTATTGAATGGTGTCAATGTGGCGTCCTCCCGACAACTTCTCCTATCTGTTTCGTTTCTCGCCACAGTAACAATTTAACTTGACAACGTGGAGTCCATAACAAAGGCCGCCTCGCTCTATTTAGCTCTTTACGTTGAATGAAAGAAGGTAAAAGTTGCCTTTCTATAGGTTTTTCGGTCAACATTATTTCCTTGCATCGATTGCTAAATAAAATGAAATAAGGAGTAAAGTTTTTATAGGTTTATATTCTGGTTAGGTACCTTAAAAGAATAATCTAACGCCAGTATCTAACGCTAAAATACCTATTCGATGTTCGTTACAAACCTCTCTCAACAGCATAAACACAAATAGTGTGCACTTTAAATAAAATCACGATTGCGAGCTCTCGAAAACGAATTTAACGACTTCAGTAGCTGTAAGCGAGCAAACGGTTGGGCGGAATTGGGCAAACTTAAATTTCCTTAATGGGGCAAATACTGAATCGGCAGCATCCATTTTAGATTACGTCGTCATGTGGAGGATTATTTTGTAAGCGTTCTTTGTGCTATCGGGGACGAGTGTAAACACTTGCGCGCCGCGCGGCACGGGCACGCGGCGGTGACCAGGCGGGGAGGGCCTCGCGTCACTTGGGCGGCCGCCGCCGCGCGCTCCGCCCGCACCATGTCGGTACGCGTGGATCACCGTGATCGCGATCGCTTCTCGAGACATTCTTCCCGCGCTTCCGTCGATCTCCCGTGCCCGAGTGGGTCGGCGCGCGATCATTCCTTCCGCTCGGTGCACTCGGCGCGAGTGCCCCGCGCCGCTAGCGATGACTTGATGGTGCCCGTGCGCACCCTGAGATCGGCTTCGTGTCGCGTTGCACCCGGTGCACCTCATCGCTTGCGGCGCCACCACTCCTCGGCGGCGGAATGCGAGCGAGCGCGGCGCTCGCGGCGTCACACCCTCGAGCTGCCCAGCAGCCGGGGGCCAAGCGTGCGCAGCAGGTCTCCGGAGCCGCAGCCGCCGCCCCCTGAACCGGAGGTCCCTGCGGAGGACGCCGGGAAGGAAGCGCGGAGACGGCGCGTTGTGGCCGCCGTCGCCGCGTCGTTCTTCGCGCTCGCGCTGGCATCGGTGCTCGTGGTGGTGGTGACGCTGACGCACAGCTCGGTGCTGCGCGCACACAACCAAACGGCCAAGTACTACACGTTCTCCGTGCCGCCGCACCATCCTCTCAGTGAGCCCCGTTCATGTTGCCCCACCGTCGCCCTTCCCGCTTCGCATGCGACTGTCTCCGACCCCGAGTGCCAGGGGCTGCGAACGTCGCCGAGTCGCCTGGTCTGCTCAGCACCGCCAACTCATGCGGTACATATCGTGTTGTCTTCTTATCAGTTTACTCACTGGGACTCACGGTGGCAAATGCCAAGCGATTAACCAATCTGTTACACCGCTCCAACATACAGTAGTGTGTTTCGGCTTAGAAGATGGTGCAGAGGATCGCTAGGCTTCTGTCACACTAGACCCCAGTGCACACACTACGCACGTTCGCAACCCCCTTCTGCATGATTAGTTTTAAATAGATGTCACGTGTTTGTGATGATGGTTGTACATAAAACAACAATTTATAATAATTAGCTTTGAGTAGTTTTAAAAGAATCTAAGTTGGTTAAAATCTTCATAATATGTTCCAGACAAACATTTTTTGCATTAAAAACAAATATATATTTAAATTCAGCACCTACTTATAAAGCAATATGAATGGGAACTTCGAATGCACTCCATTCTATTAA
Source organism: Dalla quadristriga (assembly GCA_018245335.1). NCBI lineage: Eukaryota > Metazoa > Arthropoda > Insecta > Lepidoptera > Hesperiidae > Dalla > Dalla quadristriga. The sequence goes on along the minus strand of DWLO01002041.1, from coordinate 5,402 downwards.
TTCAAATACGTCACAAAATTCTATTCGTTAGATACAAGCTCATTTGACGATAACTGAACAAGCTCTAACTTTGTAATTTAAGGTTGATTCAATATTTTACTTCTTGGGTCGTCCAGGGCAGTTAAATTGCCCACTTGGGAATCCCAATTTAATTGCCCACCAACTATGGACTATTGACTATGAGGAATGGATTCGAATGTTTCAAATTCTTCGTATTCATTATGCCTACTAAAATGCGCAAAGGTTACTCCTTGGAAGAACTCACCAATTTTTGTTTTTATTTATGACTAGCTGATGTGTTCATTCCTTCAGGATCTTCACAAATATTCGTTTTTAAAAGTATCCAATCTTCACCGTGACCCAAGCTACCTCTCTACCAAATTCTATGAAGATCGGTTGTTCGATTAGGTTGTTATTTTTATTTGTAAGCTAACTTATTGTCCTTTTACATGTCCCGGTCTCGTATCATTACTAGAAGTGAAATTTTCCACCATTGGTATTGATGTAGGTACACCATTACATGAGAAATAACGAAAGAACGAAAAAGAAACAAAAATAAACTCTGAACTTTTAAATAATATGTATATAACCGGGTACATTTAAATAAATATTATTCATTTCAGTGACATGTTGAACCTTTACGCCGCTTACAAAACAGCAACAAGCATTGCTGCTTTACTGAAGATAATACTTACCCCGTTTTTGTTATAGATACAAATATTGAATGATACAGTTATAAATACAAATATTGAATATTCTCAGGTGGTAGAACCTGTGCACGGTTCGCCCGGGCGGTACCGCCGCCACACATTTCTGCCGTGAAATATTTTTTTTTCAACTATTGTATTCCGGTCATAAAGGCTTTACACCAGAGGCGACCACCTCAGTCCTCATGGGTAGCAACGCATCTGTGACCAGATTTGAATAGGACAAATACTAACTGGATATATACTATTATATTTACTACCAGGACTAACTTACACTACCAGTCCTGACTCTGGTTCTATTGCAAACGAATACTTACCATCTTATATTCCAATCAACACTTAATACTAACATGACTCAACATTTCTCAATATTTTATTTTGCTTAATCTAGTTTTTTTCCAGTTACTATGTAAATCATCTTTAAACTAACAGTATATTATGTTAATATCCAGAAATTTGAAAGGCGCAAATTCGTTAAATTTTTTATCAACGTCTAACCAAAAAAGTACGAATTTATTAATCGGTACTACCATATCGTTTCAAAACACATCAGAATTAAGAAGTTACTTATCCTACTTACCCACCTTAATAGGTACTTACTTAGTATCAAAAATTTCCAGGCCCCCAGGTGTGAGTCTAAAATCGTTTATTTATTTATCTACAGCTGACGTTATTTGGGAAGTGGCATGAGCCAAATTAAAATAAATTTCATTTCTTTGTAGCATAATATTATATGTCCTGCCAAATATAACTATGTATTATAAAAATAAGTTCGTTAAGCATTAAAGTTAAAAAGTCTATAAAATATTTGTACTTATTACAAAATCCAGGGATTTACCGTTTCGTCACTTATCGGCTTAGTCTTCGCAAGCTGCTGCCAAATGTCATTTTTATTTTAGTATTGTTTGGCTCCCGACTTTAGCTTTTCATTAAAGCTTAACTGAAGCTGTCCACTATTCTCGAGTACAATGGGGTGTAAAAAGGCGTGACTAAGTTGGTTTGGCGCCGAGACCTTATTAATAATAATCTACTCAGAACGTATGAAGTCAGTAAACCTTTACCAGAGGGTAAAGAAATCATTTTATACCTTAATGTACACATTAGAATATTATCATATTCATTCAACACACAAAATAGCACCAAACGCTGTATCTCGTTGCGGTTCCTACACTTTGCTAATTTTAGCCGTGCACTTATATACGGTTGTACCGATGTTACTAGTGGCAAGTCAAGTCCACAATCATTAGGGAAAGTTTTTACAGTAGGTACGATTGTCGACGAGGTCATGCAAACGATTTTTACATTACACATTATACCGGTACGTAGCCTAGTCCGTAGTACGTAGTGACCCTGTCTAGTAAACAGAGGTTCGATTTCCGGTGGACATTGGCATTGAAAGTGGGCATTCATGTGATAGATACATGGTTGTCACTGGATGGATGTTGGATGTTTTTCATTGTGGTGGCAAACATACGTGGTGCATGTGTAAGCGTTATAATTAAAGCCCCCGTGAAGTTTCCTTATCTATCAACAAGAATCGGGCATTTTCCGCTCTGTTCTGGCGTGAAAGAAGGACAAACCAACAAACACTTCCTCCTTTATAATATTAGTAAGGGTAGTGACACGAATAGTGTCGACATTGCGTCTATAGCGGGACTGTGCCGAAAACGTTGCCTTGTGTGGACGGATATAGATATATATAGATGACTAGGGTTCGTTTGTCGATATTTTGATTGAAACGGAAGCTGAGCTGAAATATTCCGGAAACTGTGTAATCTGAAATTTACAATTTTATAAGGCTCATTGCATCGTGCCAATCGTGTGTCTAAACTACATAAAAATATGTTTTTTATGAACTCGCAAACTACTGGAAATCGACTCCGAAGTCTAATAAGATGCAAATCTCGCCTAACCTCTTCGATCAATGTACAAAAAATTGGATGTCAGCCGTTTCGTTCTACAGAAATCGTTCTAAAGATTTCATTCCAAGCAATTTTTTTAGAAATGGACGAAAAATTTGACTTGGCCTGACATCCTGCTCTTCCCATTGTTGCCTTCATTATAATCTTTCAACAACGACGCACATTTTGTTTAAAAGGCTCAAGAGACGATAATCCTCATAATGGAGGGTAACGGATGTGAAGTGGAACTCAAACGTTTCACTTGTGACGTCACAATTCATATTTTTCGGTCATTTACTTATCAGTAAGTATAGTAGGATATTCTATTTTTATCAATTTGGAAACAAAGGAGAAATATCGTTGCTTCAAGCGATGAATTCATTCGAGATTAAATTGAACGGCTAAATTTTCATTTCGTAAACATTCATTACAGTGCGGAGATACACCTGAGTAATATTTGTGTTTGTAACAAAACACTAAACAATCGGCAGTTTTAAATTTTTTCAAACTGAACAACAATAAAGCTAACCATTCAATACGAACCTTTTTTTGATTATTCAAGCGAACGCTTACGATTTACGTGAGCAAAAAATCCATTCATTCTTCTGAAAAATGCATCATCTGATCATACAGCTTAGTGTAGTTCGCTCCCCTGTTCGCTCCCTTAGGGGAGACAACGAAACTTTTCAGGTCGGAGATCTGTAAAAATTACTGGCAGAGAGGGGCGGCGGTGGAACAAACGCTCGCTAGCCACTCGCTAGGATGCTTGTGGGAATTCTTGGCCTGTTATCATTTATTGATAATGAAAAATCGCTAGAATGTTCATTACAATTGAATGTTCAGATTTAAGTTCAGTTTTATATCCGTCTTTAGATATAGCGTTTTTCAGTGTCGCTTCCCTATCGCTCACTTGATTGATATGATACGCTAATCGGTAGATAGGCAGACGTTAAGGCACGTTGGAGTGGTAGTCGGGCGGTCTAAAAACAGGACTCTCTCAGTATGACTATTATGAGTATCTCTGGACAATTTTAATAATTTTAATTTAATATTGTTAGCATAAATTATGGATTTCAAAAGCAATTACTGTCGTGTGACGAAAGTTTAAAAAAAAAAATTATTTATCATATTAACAAAAATTTCAAAACATTGTGGGATCAAATAGTATCAGAAAACTACAGAGGTTTGTGTTACATGCTATTTTACAAATACTATGCTATGTTACAAATGAAGTCAGTGCGACGCTATATAGTTTGTGATGGCGTTTTGGCGGAGTATTTAACTATGTATAAGCATAAGTAGGAGTATAAGCTAATAATGACAGAATTGGTGTGGCGGCACCACACCGAAATAGAACCGCAGATAAGTTCAACTAGCTACAAACAGTGTCCGTTGTTCGGTAATTATTAGATAAAGTCGTTGTAGATAAGTTTAATCAGAATAGAACTTTATTTTCTTCAATATACTTTTACGTGCTTTGGTGATTTGATTTGGTTCTTTGTTTACGTGCCTGTCTACGTCATAAACGTGAATGAAGGCTAATTATAAGTTTTCCACATGTTTTTTCGACGTATAATCTTGTTTCGGAAACCCCTAATTTCTTGGAGCATTATTGGCATCACTTCTACCTACAAAACTTTTGTAATGTTCTTTATAGCCGAAAAACAATGACCACGAGATGTATACCAAAACTTGGCAGCATAGTAAGAACTTTAGGAGGAAAACTAATCAAACGAAAACGTAGTCAATGAAAGAATGTTTGAAGTACCGAATCCAGAACACTGTAGGACGTTCACTCAATGCGGGCTTTCCAATAATAACAAAGTGATGTACTGGGGTTAATTACGCGATGTTAGCCGCATAGGTGTTAATGTTGTTATGGGGATTGGTTGAATGATTATAAATGTAGACTTTTCCTCTTTAAAACACGTTCCAGAAAACGATCAATTGATCGTTGTGGCATAATAATGCCATATGTAACGGAATCAGTATATTTAAAATTCATTATTAAAATTACCACTATGAACATGACTACGATTATCCTATCGGTGAACGCATACTATCATAATATTTATAATCGATTTATTATTGACTTTAATGTTCTAATACACTTGCTATATTGCGCAACGCATCATCCGCTGGACTATAAAATTAATATAAGTAGCAAATGATGATACGCTAGTTATTTATAACATATCTCAGGTTAGAGATTTCATCATCAGTATCTTAAGATATATTACCATTTAAGCGTACGTACGTATGTTTGTATCGAACCAGTGAAGTATTCTACTCCCGCCCACAAACTGTTGCGTTCCTACGTATACACGAAAATTTTATACGAAAATTCTTGAAAGTTTTAAAAATTATTTGTAAGGGTTCAAAATGTTTACTCAACTGCGAATAATTCCAACAAGTTTCACTTTTTATCTCGTTAAAGACTATTGAATTTAAAATCGTGGCGAGACTGATCTGGGGTCCTAGACAAAGTACTTAACATTCAAACAATGTCACTAATGGAATTTCAAATAAATAATGTGATTAGAAATGGCGTCGCCTCTATTAAATTTTCGCCGTCTACGCATAACGGTGCCTGAACCGTGAACCTCTGCGTGAACCTCTGCCAGTCAGTGGAACTATATAGGCCAACAAGGCCTGTCCAACAGCAACTAAATCTTACCAATAAAAAATAACAATAGAGTGTCTGTCTGTGATATTAAAATTAATGTCAATAATTAAATGGAATATGCTAATCACATCTAAACATAATCAACCGATTTTTGTATTTTTGTCTGGC
>DWLO01002040.1:0-13378 GCA_018245335.1 Dalla quadristriga | reverse complement strand
TATATCCCTTGGTAGAAAAACATTCACCTATCCCTGGGATGAAATAGGCCGATATCCAGGCACACAGTCAAAGATATGGAACACTCCCCTCTTTACTCGGGAGACCGCACACCCCCACACTTACCATTATTCAGAATGATAATGACACGACAACCGATTCTACAAGTCCCATTTCACTTCTAATTTATGAAAGTGGACTGCGTCAAAGTAATCCGATGAAACAACCATACTACATGTTAATCACATCAGGATTTTGATTCAATTAGAAACGTTTGGTAACCTGGCAACTAGGGTAGAATAGACGTAATTAACCGTAGATAGAGAATATAATCGATCTACGTAATTAACAAACTATCAAGGGCAGTAACGTCCTCGTTAATCAATTTAATAATATATATTTGGGTAATTAGGATAATTACAAGAAATTTTGAACAATATCCAGATACTGCCTCAGCCTTGATCTATCATAGAAGGTTTTATTTTAATTTTTCAACGTTATAACAACTAATATTTTCATTTTCATATTCTCCATAATAACAATGAATTCATATCATTTGCATATTTTAACAGTTTATGTTGCTATCTTATAAAATGTTAAAAGAACTGATTCTAAAAATTTACTGTAATTTCTAGATGTTGTTTATTTCTTTTCAGTTAAGCGCTTTTGCAGTCTGGTTTATTGTTTCTCTTCAGTTTTGCATAGAAAGTACAAACTTTCAAAAGACAAATATTAAAAACATATCCATGGTGGCTGGCATATGTGTGGAATGCGATTGTTAAGCTTTCCATTTCCAGTTGGAATGGAGTAATCCGTTAGCGGTATTAGGCAAAGCACATGTTCAAAAGGATTGAAAATGGTTTGGTACTATCACGCATAACAAGCAATATACAATTTTTAAGACCTTGACGACAATACTTATCACTCGAGATTGGGTGAACCGCGCGGTTTGCTGTTAGAACCATTTCGCAAATAAACAAAGCTAGCGCCAAAAAATGAGTTACAACTAAAGGATTTGTGAGCCACCGCAACCACGCGGTTGAGCAACCACGTGGGCCTTCCTCAGGAGCCACTGATCGGCGCCAACGCCCGTGTAGCTCCTGAGCGTCCTCACTCTCAGCCCACGTATTGGACCGAAACTAGTCGGACGTTCTCGATAAATAAACGTTAGTATGGCCGCGTACCCACTTAAAATGAAAACATAAATCAATTTGAGCCGGATGTTGAAAACCCAACTTGGCCAATTTGCCAACCGTACCGTGCATAGGAATCGAGGGCGAGCCGGGAACATCAACGTTATCTGTGGTTCGCAGTGTGTTGATTGAGCAAATGGGAACAAGTCGCTCGGCCGAAGTACCTACACGTGATGGTCGCGGTTGTTAGGGAGTCGAGCGACACGCATTACACACTGCTGCAGGATCTTCCTGGATGACATCACACACGCCATATCGGACGCTTAATGATATACTGGCTTAACTCAAAAAAGTAGATTTTTGGGGAAACGCAATAAACTCTTCTGCAATTTTGTCCGGTGCCAAAACACATTAGAATGAAAGAGAGTGTCAACAAAGGCGAATTTTGTTCATACGTACTCCAACACAAATCAAAATCCCGCCGGGAATGTGTCAATGTGTCAGCGGCGGTACCGGTATCTACACCGCAGAAACATCAATTGGAAGATAAGGCTTAATAAGTTAATTTCCATACGCATGGACACAAACTAGACATTAGATAATTGACGCAAACGTATAACGAGTAATCACCGCTGATAACTGTCGTCATCCTCCACTGCGGTGTCCTCGACATTTAATAACAATAAATAATTCACGCTTACACACACACACCCGCACTAAGGTATTCTCCCTGTGTTGCGGGTGGCGGACACACAGAAAACAACACAGTTTTAACGCCCATGATCAGAGTACAAACATTTATCTGCCAAATAAATGTCAGCTCCGGCTGGGGATCGAACCCGAGACAAATCGCAAATGGCAAATCGATCAAGGTCGCTGACCAACGCGCCTTGTTTTTTTAAGGTTTTACTAGCTATGGTCTGTATCCTGTGGTTATCGTCAGTTATCTAAACATGTTACGATTTAAATTAACTTTTTAATTACATAATGCTTTTAGACATTCACAATTTATTTTGGAAGAAGTGATGTAATTTCAATTGGCATCGCTCGCGGTAAAGATAAAACTGTGAGGTCATAACTTTCATGCACGCGAATTTCTCCATAATTTGGTCAAACATGTTTTAAGTACTCAGCCTTTACTTTCTTTACTTGACCGGCGTGGAGGACTAAAGCACTATGACTTATCTCTCTGAGATGACGATTTAAAAAATGGTATTGCATTTTTTTTTAAGATAGCAAACGAGCATGCCGCTCCACCCATCCCTTTGTCGCCTCGTACGACACCTGCGGAAAGGGAGGGGTGGTGACAATTGTATTCCGATCTGCCGTCACCACACGGCAATCAGACCAGACTATATCCTTCATCATATTTCCTTAATTTCAATTCCTAATCAAATGCCGTCGATTAAGTCTAAAAACGTAGACGTCTGTTATCTCATAAAGCGTATTGATAAAATTGTGTGAGTACAAATAAATAAATAGATACATTGTAGATTATATGTGTGAAACTAATTTACATGACAAAATAGTATAAGTAAACATAATAATATTACCTATTCTAGGTATGTAGTTACTTATTAGATGTCCATTCATTAAAAAGGAGACTTTTCCCGCGGCTCCGCCTGAGTTATATTCCCTTATCTATCCCACAGGAACCGTTCATTTCTCCGGAATAAAAAGTAGCCAATGTCACGGCTAGTGGTCTACCACGGCCAAACAAACAACACACATTCACGTTTTTTATAATATAACCTATTTTATAGTACCTACATAAACATAATAAGGCTTTGATTTTGAATAATTTTTTTAAACATTTATTTACAACAGGTACCAAGGATCCAGGGATTAAAGGATCTAGGCATCTAAGATTCAGTGACTTGTATTGTACGAGCCTTGGGCGTTAAGTTGTGTCGTTTTACGTGTGTCCGCCACACAACGCAACACAGGGAATCCTAGTGCGGTGGTGTTAAAGTGTAAGCATTTATTTTTAAAAAAAAAGTTAATACGAGTTATTCTGATGTTCAATTCGTAAAAACAGTTTCCCGCCTTTATTCAATTTTATTGGATCGTCACATAGCCGTGTTCCAAGCTGCTTATGGCCGTCCCATCGGCTTAACCGGGCTTAACGTAAACCCTGCTTAGGAATACACTAGTGGTTCCTCCCGCCAAGAACGCACGGCTGTTTGCTTGTTGTACACTACACTATACCATATTTATAAATATCGGTTTACTAAACATAAATAAATCATCACCTAAATCCATCATAGGCTACGTTAAAAAGCTTTATGGCGTTCCAAGTCGACTCATCGCTGACTTCCTGGGTAACTTCCATTATCAGTCATCCATTTCAGGTTCACATTGCAAAAACCACCGTATCACACTTATAACAGACACTATTTTAGAAATTCCACATCGTGACAGAACCAGTTAACCAAGCTAAGTGACAAAAGTACACCGGGATACACTGAAATGTGCAAATACGAGCACTGTGGCGGATCCACGCGACGCGAGTATATTTGAAACACGTTTTGCTTAGATAGCGATATGAGCGGCACTGATTACGGTACAAAAAAACCGTAATCGCGGAAAATGGGTATTATTAAAATAGTGTACAGTGCGCAATCAATAAAAAGATAGACGCGTTCTGTCATGTTCCGACTAACTTTTTTTAATGACATTAGGATAGCACGCCGTCCGTATTATTAAAATAGTGTACAGTGCGCAATCAATAAAACGATAGACGTGTGGTCATGTTCCGACTAACATTTTTTTAAAGTAATTAGGATAGCAAGCCGTTCACTGCCGCCCATTGACATATGTGAGAAACGTAGAATAGGACTGTACGAGGGATTGTTAGTTATGTACTTAGTCCTATTAGGACTCTTAGGTGTTAATAAGAATATTAGTATTCGTTAGTCATATGACAGAGGGTGTTAAGATTAGGATTAGTAGTGTGAGTTAGTCCTGTCAGTATTTTTTTTTTAAATCTTAGTAAGATAGCAAACGAGCATGCTTAAGGATGGTGTCCTAAGAGCGTTTTACCGTAGCTACAAGTGCTTTTACGGACCCGTCTCGAAAATCCACCCTCTAAGTATAATGTTTAGTCTGAAGCGTAGACGTATTGTTTGGTCTGTTTCACCAAGTAATTTGCAATAGCAATTAATTTTCATTGATTCGCCACATTATTGAGGTGATGTGCGCGAAATGGAGTAGAACCACCGTTTCGTGTTAGTGTAAATTCTTTCTATTTACGAACGTACGAACAGTTATTTCTTACTAGTAAAACAATGGCTTTATCTTACCAATGAATAAAATTGAAGTGTCTGTCAGCGATACATAAATTAAGGTCAATAATTCCATAGTTTACATTACTAGTATTAGAAGTAGCAGTTGGTATTAGTATGACATTTACACAATAATTACATACATATGAGACCTAAACGTACTCAACCATTTTTAGAATTGTTGTCTGTCTGTCCGTGTTTTTTTGTCGTGAATAGGCCCGAAACCGCTTAATTTGTAGACAGAACACTTGCTTACCGTATACACTTTGTTATATCTCAACATCACAAACGGTTAGATAACCCCTTTTCACCGCAATTTTCTGTATTTCGAGATTTCACGCGGGCGAAGTCGCGAGCTCTCCTTAGTATACAATGAAGTACAATTTTCATTCTCAATTTCTTGCAAACGTGTCTAGTTGAATAGAACATAATGACGCAAGAACTATAATGAATCAATGGGGCAACCCCGTAGTCCTTGCTTATGAGTCCTACTTATTGTTCTATGCCTAGGTAGGTAAAAATAATAGGATGTTTATAATACACCGTATCAATTTAATACAAATGTGAGGATGAACTACCTCATTAAAAGAGTACAACTTATTCCCTCAGGATAGTAACAATTAGACCGAGTTGAGAATTCAATTGAGAATCGGACTGTGGCTTGAACTGTGGCTCTCAATGCGGTTTTGCGGTCGGCTTTAGTTCACAGTAAGTACGAGGCGGATACATCTTATTTTATTTTTAAAAACGCAGAAAGCTTTTTTTTCGCATGGACAGATGCTTTTGGCCCTACTGGCCTTTACAGCGTCACCGAACGGGAGGCAGAAAGCGGTCCGTCCCATCTGTACCAGACAGTACAGCAACAGGTAAGGCAGGTTGGGCAGAGTTGTAGTAAGATCCCGTGGCGTCTCAGTCTGACGTTGATGGTACCGCTGGGTTTAGTAGGTTTTCCGGCATGCTGGTGAGTCCCACATACCCGCCCAGTCCCTTCAGGGCTGGACGTAATGCCAGCGCCAGCGCCAGCGTAAATGCTACTTCAAGCGATAAAAAAAAAGGGTTGTAGTAATTAAAAAAAAATATGTATTCCTCCCAAGATGTTTCCAGTGGCTACCTGGAGTTTCTAGCCCAAAAGTTCTTGGGCGGTCAAGCGTGTAGTGCTCGCTGTTGAGATGGTCGGGCAGGGTTGTAGTGATTTAAAAATTACTAATGCGTCAAACGTCCAGTCCTCCCCAGACATTGCCAGGAGTTGCTAGGAGTTGCTAACCCAGGAGTTTCTGTGGACCCTCGGGAGGTCGAGCGTGTAGGAGCGCGTGCCCGCGCAAGTGTGAGTGAGCTAAGACCTGGTTAGATCATATTATGCCATGATAGACCATGGATGGTTGCATGGTTTCGCCAGTACTCACTTGTCATGCTTGGTCCTGTGCGGCTCGAGCTGCAGCGGGGTGGCGGGGGCGGAGCGTGGCGCCCCGCACCCGCCACCCGCCGCGCCCGACGCGAAGTTCCCTGTTGACCTGCAACAAGACAACGTCCCATTCAATTTCTAACTTAATGATTGACTAGATGCAATGCGTCAAACCCTTTTTCACCGTCTCACACACAGCACAGGTCTTCTCGCTAGATGATAAGGGTAAGGCCATACCATACCATAGTCCACGAATCAACTAACTGAATATCATCTGCTTTCGGTGGAGGAAAACATCGTGAGGAAACCTGCATGCCCGAGAGTTCTCCATAATGTTCTCAAAGGCGTGTGAAGTCTGCCAATCCGCACTTGGCCAGCTGGTGGACTATGGCCTAACCCTTCTCTCCTTGAGAAGAGACCCGTGCTCAGTAGTGGACTGTTGATGGGTTGATGATGATGAATATATGTTGCTACTCGCATATTCTCATCTCTTATCCAACCCCGTTCCGATCCATACCCCAAGAATCCTCGGCCAAAACTATCGTTCGGAAACCTCGCATGGTAACACTGCTGACGCACGAAAGCTGTCAAAAACACTCGCATTCAAACACACCGACAACACCGGTGAAACAGCTCCACAAAAATCCAGGTAAACTAAGTGAATTTAACATCAACTCCGGGCCGAGGTAAGCCCACTCTATTTATTAACTTCTAAGGCCTCTGATTTACGCAAAACCTGCCGTTCAAGTCACACCACTATAAATGTGAAAATGTGTTTGTTGGTTTGTCATTCTGTCATGTTGCAACAGAGCATCTAATCATCGTGATATTTTGCGTAGAGAGACAAAGTTTTATTGCGGAAAAATGCACAGTTTCTGGGACATCGAGGGAATTTTAGTCGAGCGGAGCCGCTAGCAAAGCCTCGTATTTTCATAGATCATACGGTTTCATCATCCTCTTTACTGCAAGGTCGTGGCTTTTGTTAACAGTATAAACGGGTATAATGTTACAGCGAGTTGACGAGCGAATGAACACCCGTTTAATTATACCTCAGACCGATTAGCTGAACAACGCATAAATGTTGGATTTTGCAAAAAAATTAGCGATTTAAGTAAATGAACTAAATTTTTCCCGCGTTAAAGTTGCTTCTCCCATCAAGAATGTTCATCTCCTATTCTACCACATCTCAATGGTCTTTCAATAGCGCTATAGTATATTTTTTTAAATTCTATTTTGCCTAAGACAGCAAACGAGAATGCAGTTTAACCCATCCGCTGCGGCCCATGAAATCTGTGACAAACCTCTAGTAGGACCGTAAAAGGAACTAGGGATGTTAGTCCAGTTAATATGTGATGTTAATAGGAATGTTAGTTGGTCAGTATTCGTTAGTATAAGGACTAAGAGAAAAAGGACTGTTAGTGACTGTAAGTCCTGTTAGTCTGTGTTAGTGATAGTCCGGTTAGTCGGCGTTAGTAATAGTCCGGTTAGTAGTGGTAGGTTAGTAGTAGTTAGTGGGTCGGTATGGAAATTATTATTATTATTTTAATTTCATGGCTGTAGTGGGCCGGTGGCAGGTTGACGATGACAATAAGTAGTGTCTGTGATGTCACCTAATCGAATAATTGGTGAAGTGGCAAAGGTCGCGCCGCATCACACGGAGATCGTTACGGATCAAGGCTGGCAGCAGACGTCGTTTCTCGCACGTATAGTGGGCGTGACTGGCATGTCAATAGCAAGTCGCTTATACCTATATCAACTTTATCGAAAACTATTTGGGTATGTTGACTATTGTTGACATTAATCAAACTACCGGTTGAATAATTTGTAATGTTTCAGAAATATTTTCGAAATGGATATGCATAGTTTAAAAAACTAAAAATAACACGCTAAAATTTATTAATAACTGTTTTCGACAACTTCTGACTGTCTGGAAGAAATCGCTACTTAGCGATAAGACCGGGTTTTGTACATCTATCGTAGGTTCTTTTGGAAAACTGTTGCATAGTTTTGTATGGTGCAATACAACACACCACAACAATACAAAAAACATAAGTGTCTAGGGGCCTCTACGTATTGGACCTGTGTCCCAACGCAAACCTTCCAAATGACCGGGTCCAGTTACATCTTGGACCCGTGAAATGTCAACGAGGTATAATAATAATACCCTGTAGGCCGGGAGTCGAATCCGAGACCGGAATCGTCCTCAAATGGTATAAGTTGATTGAGAACGCGTACATACGATACTACGACCTACAAACAATGATGCCGCCACAGCGCAATGCCACTGGGCAAGAAGAGCACCGTTACAACCGTTATTTATTGAGCAAATGATATTAGGTCCAAGTAAAGTTGTGGCAAAACTTCATATTATGAGGTAATGGCCTTATTATTATTTTACTCTTTATTGTACACCATAAAAAACTACAATGGATTTTACAAAAAAAACAACTAAAACTCTAAGGTACGATAGATGATCTTATCGCTCAGCAGAGATTTCTTCCAGACAACTGGTAAGGAGTGAAAGAATACAGCTATGAAATAAGAAGAGATCATAAGGAAAATTTACATGAAATTAGCATGACGACGAAACATAATTATAGGAGAGGAAGCAGAGGAAGCAAGAGGAAAGAAAGCCAGACACAGAATATTACAAATTAAGTTAAGGTTGAAAGGTAGTGAGTTTTGCCTTGATATTTAATACTTTGATAAAAGCAAATAGGAGGATACGGTACGCTCATACATCGCATTTGAGAAAAATGGGCAAATGAAATACACGTTACCTGTGACGCTGGTCATAGGTTCTGCGCGATAGTCCGGTACCGTTCTCCCTGTATTTGATTTTAAAAAGGTAATAGCCATTTTTAAGGTTACAGATTTTGGACACGAGGACCGGAGCTTCGAATACTTCTGATTTTTCATCAATACAACCTTGCAGAGAAACCTCGTTAAGAATCCTGCATGCCTGATATTTCTGTAGAAGACGTTTTAAGACCGGCTGCCTGTTTGAGGTAGACACTGTTCTCCGAAAGCCCAACGGCTGACAAAGACAATGTGATTTACTTAAGATGTATTAATTTACTATTTTCGCTGTGCGTAGATATTTAGTTAAGAGGGCTAATACATTCCGCATCTATCTCACTCGCACATTGTAACATTTTCACTGATTATAAAAGTCTAGGTAGACTATATACCTACCTAGTTTTTGATAGAGAAAAAAAGGCGAAAACAATTATTGCCATTTTATTACTCAAAAATTAGGTACCTATATGAAAAATAAAATATGTTCTGAATGTCTGTAATTTTATCGTCAACAATGATATCGAAGCACGTTTTTCAAAAGTCAGAACGTGCGAGCGAGATAGATGCGAAATGTGAGAGGCCTCTTAGCTGATCAGATAAAGGCGATTGCGATTTCGAAGTTCGGTCGATGTCGGCCATGAATCAACGAGAGAACATTTTTGGTAACTTTTCCCCTATCCGGATTTTCTCTGATAACCTTGAATCAAACGGCCGCAGGGTTGCACGCACAAACATTAAGGATCCTTGGAATCGTTGAACAGTGTTTGGTTGGCATGGGAACAACCCTGAGACCGTACTAAATACCTACACGACACAAACTAAGGAATTAATAAGCTCCACAAATTGTGCAACGGTTACAATATTATTATGTAAGCTAAATTTAATCGAAATCAGGTCTTTTTGTCTTCGGAGTAGACCTAATAATACTATATTATTATCTCCAACACCATAGATTAAGTAAGTCTTAAACTGAAAGAAGTATTCTTCTCACTCAATGCTTTCTTCTTATGCGCTACGAATTAATCATATCAAGGAGGATAATGCACAGAAGATAAAAAATAACAGTTTTTATTCAGTTTTTTTACGAAAGTACCTATGTGATGACTACATTTGAAAATTGCCAAGCGATGAAGCTCGAAACGAATAACAGTATAACAAAAGCGGGCTAGTAAATAGAACGAGTCGGTATTGGTAAAATATAGGTCATGAAGTTTTTAAAGAAATCCGTAAGGGATATAAACTAAGGGGAAACTGGGGTATAAACAATTTCAACCGCGCCAAAATAAACGCTAATATTTATTTATCATAAAGTAGATTTTGGTGAATCAATCATTTTTAGTTAGTGATTTAGACCAGCCGCCTGTTCGTCCACGGAGTAGTATGGGTTCAGATGGAACCTGGATACTTACCTTTTAAAATAATATTTTAAAATAATAGTGCTAACAAATCAACAGTGTCCTTCAGTGTTGCGAGTGGCGGACATACACAAAAAACAACACGAAATGACTAATACTCGAAAACAGACATTTATCTGCCAAAAAATGTCTGCCCAGCCGGGAATCGAACCTGGGGGTCACAGCTCGTCAATCCAGTTATAACATGCTCTAACTAAACATAAGTTTTATTTTAAAACACAGAATATCAAGGTATTTTGACAATACTTGCATGCACAAGTACCAGAATCCTATTCAGTCTGAATAACTAAAAGTTTGTTACAACTTTCTTTAAAAACAATATTTATTTTCCGGAGCTTTGCTAATTAAAATAAATCTGCGACGTACAAGACATCGGGCGGTTTCTCACTGATTATTCCTCAAATAATTTCAATGTAAACCTTAGCAACGATGTTGAATTGTTTAGAAACAGTCCGCACTGCTTTGAGTAGAAATATTCAAATCATAAGTAATGCGACTCCATGTTTATAAACGAAGAGAACTTATTTGATGGGAACGATTTAATTTCACTTCTGTTCCTACCCGTTCAGCATGCGGTTCACTGGAATTTTATTAGTGGTGATTTTAAACTTTCTAAGGGTTGAAAACGTAAGTCGCTAGAAATATTGCAATGGTATCATTGTGGACTTCACATTTTTACGGTTGCCTATTGAATTACAGAGGATGTTACCAATTAGCTATGAAACTGAGCCACCTATAACAGAGTCGGTTTCACTACCGGACCTCACAATCAACGACAATTCCCGTGAATCAGCCCTCGGGTTGGACCCATTCGACAGCAAGGAAAACGAAGAGTATGGATTTGAAATAGAAGGAAAAATCACTAAAGAAAAACCTATAAAGGTGAGTTAAATCAATACAAGTCGTTGCTGACGTAATTCTATAGCATGTGTTGCGATATTAAATTTATAATCGATCCTTTTTGTTATAGCCATGTGCCATCGTGGTGCTGTCCAATATTCAGAACCCAAGCGTGCAGTCTCTGTTACGAAAGTACAGATATGACGCAAATGGTAAGAATATCTAGTTTGCATATGCTTGTTTTATCAAATTGATAACGATCTTCATCAACGACCCATCCCATCCCACTACCGCGGACGGGTTACACCTCAGGATGAGAAGTGTTTTTTTAAGTGATGAGAATAGCAAACGGGCACGCAGTTAAATTATTATAAAATTAAATTAAATTATATCCTTATCTTATCAGTTCAAACTGCTGAGATGCGCTGGGCAGACTTCACAGACCTTTGAAAACATTGAAAATCTGTAAGCCTTAATGGCGTTTACTTACGATTGTCTCTTTTACCGTTGAAGCAGGTTTTTTTATAGAATCAGATAGGGCTGATATCTCAGTAAGCTAATGCTGTTACTGTTAGTTAGGACATCTATGCATATTCCTAGAATAAGGTGTTAATATGAATATTACATTTAATTATCAAAAAGCACAAACTAAATTTTATGATGATTGATTGATTGATTTTATGAAAAGATGCCGGAACGCTTATTGATAGCGTTATGTTCAGTATCGTAGATGTGTAGGTAGAAAAGATCCAACAGCCGAGTAAAGTCCAGACAGACTGCTACTGTTGACACCCATTAATTGACAGCAGAGCAGTAGATACTTACGTCTCTATCAGTACAGTACTTGTCCATATATGAACTAAACGCTATAGATAGCATCTATTAAATTCACAGGTAACCTGATTCCAAACAGCGTGAAGTATTTTATGAAGTTGCAGCAAGGAATACGCTCCTCGCCTGTACTAGTACCGGTGAACGACAAAGCGTTTTCACCGTTGGGAGGATTCGTCAGGTATGTGCAGTAAATGGTGTCCATTCTTTTAAAAGGCTCATTGTTTTACGGATCGAGAACTTTCACAATATCGTCTGTCAGGTCGTCTGACGTATCGTGTTTCGCAGCGGCATTCGCAATAGGTAGAGTTCGTTTATCTCGGTGGACAGGTATCTGGCAATCGTTCTGTGCACGATTACAGCTACATTATTGGAAAAATGTATGTCGTTCAGACAGATACTAGCGGTTTGTATGTACGAGCTCTCGGTTAAAATGTCGTGTCTGTTGCATTGCACGGTTTTTAAAATCATCATGAGGTCGTTAATGTATCGTGTTCCGCACAGGAGAGGTTTTGGTCCGAAGTCCACCACATTGGCTGAGCACAGGTTGACATACTCCATATATTCTTGGACATATATACTATCTTTCTCTCCGGGATGCTGATTCCTACAATGCCTTCCGTTAAATAATGTGATAATTAAAGGCTTGAAACTAAAATATTGAATTCCAACCCGGCTCAAAGCAGTGTTTATAGAATAACGTTGTTTAAAGCAAAGAGCCCTCGACCAAAACGATAACGAAAACGATAACGTGACCAAAACTAGAAAACTCGGAGGTACGAAACTATGAATATGATGCTTCTTGCGTTTTTTAATTAGCTAACGAATTCCCGCAGGTATTACAAAGAAGTGCCACCTATTCCGCAAGCGTGGTAACCGCGCAGCTCTCTCCATGTAATGTAATGTAATGTTTGGCAATGGATGCCAAAGGTGCTTATTTTGAACAATAAAAGTACTTAGTAGTTATTTTGTTTGTTATTTACTGTGGAGCACTTGAACTTTAAACCCGTATAAGTAATTTTCATTACCTAATCCCGAACTAATAATGTCGTGAACTTTACAATTATTGAAGTGGAGACCCATCAACACAATTTATTTATTTTTCAAATCATATTACTTAAGTAAACGTGTTCAACTTATTTCTGTATATTTACAAAACAAGTATTTTTAATGGTTTTATATAATATGAAACATGTTGATCTTGAGCTTGTCGTTAACAAGCAACATAACATAACATCAACATAACATTGAAGGTAACTTTTCAAGAAAACCCTAAAACCTATCTGTTTCATGCACAACGAGATATTATTTCTAGCTTGAAGTTTGAAAAATGCCGATATTTAAATTAATTTATATTTATGAATTCACCAGGTGGTAGAACGGTTCTCCCGGGTGATACCATCGCCACGCCTACTTTTGAAGCGAAGCAGTTGTTATATCAAGCAATTAGTGTTTTGGTTGTTTTGATAAAATTTTCTAAAGAGTTCCTTTTAATGTACTTTCGTTTCATATGCGAATACTTCTAATAATATGCCATTATGTTAATAGCTGTGGATGGTGGATTGGTGTGGATGCCGGCTACACTCATACAAGAGGCGCCCACCTTAGTCCTCAAGGGTAGCAACGCATCTGTGACCAGCTTCGAACAGGACTATTACTAACACTGACTAATAGGA
>DWLO01002039.1:0-13384 GCA_018245335.1 Dalla quadristriga | reverse complement strand
AATGAATGCATTAAAAAATTAACTACAATCGTAGTGGTGTTCAGAATGACGGACCACGTGGCCTCGTGAAGGGATTCTGGTCAGTTAGAAATTACCCTGTATATTTGCAGCAGCAGTTCCCTTGGGGGAGATACCCGGCTCTACCGCCAGATGCGTTTCCGCCGTGAAATAATAAATGTCCAAGTAAATAGGCACTGGACAATATTATTATTATAATTTTTTACCTGTATTGGATTATTTTGGATCGACTACTGCTACACAGTAGAAATGTGTGGAGTGGAGTGGAGAGCCCCACCTCATACAGGTTTAACCATCTATCTACAAACATAGACAAACATTCTTAATTGTAGTCACTGTCATGCAGCACTACGACCGATTTGGTTGTAGTGTGGATCCAGATTTCAAACTAGTGTCAACTAACGCTACCACTATCCTTCTTTTCTGTCAAGTAGTTGGCAAATAAATACTATCGAATTTTGATGGGAATTTCCACAAAATCAAGTTTTTTAAAGACTTATAAACATGAGTAGGTACACGAAATATTATTTCGAAGCGTGTACTGGTGTCTCCCCTACGTAGGCGCGATTCAAATACTGGAAATATCTGATGTCTCACCTTGGGGGGCCATTCGGGGTGCCATGAGTCCAACGTAATTTTCACTATCAAACAATATGCTTTTCGTTTAAACTAAGTTAACAAATGAATGAAACTTACTTTATTTGTAAAACCTGAATATCATAGGGATTCCTAGTGCGGGGTTGTGAATGTGGAAGCGTTAATTATATTATTATGTTTCAGGATTATCAAAAACAGAGCCAACACCGTCTGCCTATCCAAAAATATTGTCCAACATCTTTTGTGCTTCAGCGCTGTCCTTCATGATATCATTAGCTTCTTCTATTGTTTTCCTGTCTTCTTCGCTATTTCCATCACTGAATTTAGAGTCATCTTCAGATTTTGCTGGATCTTCTTCATTGCTCTTAGTTCTATTTTCATTAGCATTCTGTTTCTCATTAGTAGCAAAATTGGCTGGATCGGATGTATGATCAACTACTCTGTTCAAAGTATTTTGTTTAAAAGCAGACTCCGCGCCGCCTGTCTTTTCCAAAATATTATTCATCATAATTTGTGCTTGACCGCTGTTTTTCATAATATCATTAGCTTCGCATATTGTTTTTCCATGTTCTACACCATTTATAGTCGAATCTTTAGAATTTGCTGAATCATCTGCACTGCTTTTAGTTCCATATTTATTACCATTATCTTTCTCATTTGTAACGACTTTAGCTGTTTCGGATGTATGATCAACTACTTGGTCCCGAGTATTTTGTTTATCTTTAAAGATTGTTTTGGCTACTTCTTTGAATGTCTTAGGAATTTCTTCTGGTGTCAATTTGTGACCAGACAAAAACTGTTGTTTTGATTGCTCGTCTTTCCATTGTAACAATTCACGGTTTATGTTTGCAAATGTAACGCTACTATTACGTGATTCGTGTTCTAACTCTTGCATAATTACTTTAATCTTATCTTCGTCAGATGTGACGTCATTAGTATTATTTATGTGCAGTACATTCAGAGCTTCACTGAGGACTCTGTCTATTTCTTTTGCTTCGGAAGGATTTTGATTTCGCTCTACATCATGAAGTGTTTTCATGTCATTCCAAATTGATTCTAAAGAAGATTTATCATAATTAAATTCTGTGCTTTGGAATTGTTTTTTCATATTGTGTGATATTTTCTCCAATTCCTGCCTCAATAAGAGGCCGACTTCTGTCAAACGATTGGTTTCATTTTCTAGCAATCCCTTAACCAGTTCAGTCTGTTCGTGACCAATATTACCC
Source organism: Dalla quadristriga (assembly GCA_018245335.1). Taxonomy (NCBI): domain Eukaryota; kingdom Metazoa; phylum Arthropoda; class Insecta; order Lepidoptera; family Hesperiidae; genus Dalla; species Dalla quadristriga. The sequence continues at coordinate 11,543 of DWLO01002039.1, read as the reverse complement.
AACATATTAATCAGCGATTCATTAACCCTAGTAATCGAAGAACTTATTTGTTTGGCGATATCATTTGCAGAGTTAAAATCACGATTATCCCCTTCAGTTCTAGGTTTAAATTCATATGCTGATTTGTAAGTGTTGGAGTCTATGGAGTCTATGTAATCATCGCATTCGTTATTGAAGGTTGCAGGTTCTGTCACTATACCCCGAATTGCTAGTACTTGTTCCATTGCTAATATGGTACAATGTACTGTACTTTTTACATCAGTTACAACATCATTCAAAAGCTTGCCAAAGGCATTTTCAACGGACGACATTGCGCCTCTTAATTCATTTAAGATTGATGCTTTTACCTGTAATTATGAAAGGAATATAGTACTAAGTTACTGAGCGATAATTCACGCACATTGTTTGTAGAATTTAGATTGTTTGGTTATCATTTTGGTTATGTAACCGACTTTAAATAAAACTAGTCCTATTAGTGATTAATTACAGCCGTCCCAGTGGCACCTAATGGCCACCGGGTACAGTACATGCTGGTCATCTACTCCCACATTCAATCTAATATATGCTTCAAAATCGTGAAAGCTGTTATTTCACTACTTACATTTACTTAACAAATAAAAAAGAAACACTTACTTGTAACAACAAAATAGAGACAATGAATGCCTTTAACTTCATGGTGTAGTTATTAAAAAAATCACTTAATACAATAATAATGAAAGGCCAAGACCGTGACTCTCTAAGATTTGGCACGATGGCACTACGGTGTGCTTACCACTGTACGTAATTACGAGTATTGCTTACGTTTGTTTGATTACTGAAGACACGGACGCGCAGGGGCCACGCAGCTGCGTCAATATTTACGACAATTATTGTAACAATAGATACCTACCGCGGATAATTTGCGAATATTCATGAATATCTCACCAGAAATATGTCTGAAAAGACAATTAAACAATAGCATTTACGCATTTGAGATATTTATTTTTACTTAATATGTACGCATTATATTATAAATCACAAACACTAGCCTAATACCCTCCTTCACAATGTGATAATAACCTTACCATTTTACAACACTTATCTGGATATTAAGATTGTTAAACGCGATAGCATGAGTTGAATGACTATTAGATTTTGGAAAAGTATTGCCACATTGTGAAAAATACTTAATGCCACGTATTATTTACTGTCATTATAATAGAAATAGAATTTTACTTTATTGTCTAATTTATTTGTGATCAAATTACATTGACATTGTTTTTATTGAACTTCCGTGTTATAAAGGAATTGTTATCAATATAATCTATCATTATTATAAAATTCCAATGAATTTTATGTAATACTTACTATATTTTTACGAAGTATGCATATTTTTTACTGTAGCTGCCCACGAAATATTTGAGTTTTTATTATTTTGGCACTTTTTGAGCAACATTAATTACAGAATATCATCACATGATTAATTAATTTCCCTCTGAATACATTTCAGTATAATAATTATTAATATGCTATAAAATACTTTCGAAATAATAATTTGATAAATAAAATGTAAAAGTTTTTACAAATTATGTACAAGTTTAGATATAGAACACAAAATCATAAAATTAAATGGAAACTGTATAAAATCTACAAATCACGAAACAAATCCATTTTGATAATGAGCGTATATGCTTACATAAACTCACATAAATAATGAATAATATCAATAAAATGTATAAAAACTATATTCAAAACTTACAAAAGAAAGCAAATAATAAAGAAAACATAATTAAAAAGTATAAATAGCAATTGTGGAATCAACTTGAAAAGTGGAATGTAACAAGTGCATCCATAATATTTTCTTTATTAGTCGTACAAATCGTAACATGGATATGTTCCATTTAAACGAATTTTCTATAAACATTAAAGACAGTACATAAGCTGCAAAGAGGTTTTAGTATAAGTGTAGAAAAATGGGTAAACAGTTTTTGCATTCAAATGAAAATAATATTCACATTTGAGCATACATATAGTGTTGTAGTTATTAATTTCACATGATCTACCTTCATAACCTAGTAATTGATAAGCCTTACAGTCTGTACAGCATGAAATACAAAACTGAAAACATGTTGGTACAAATAACATAATCACAAATGCAATGTGAATTATTTTCAGATCAAATATGAACACCAAGATTGTAAGTTAACTACTAAACAGAATGCCAAGTGGCTAAGCCCACTAAGTGGGAAAAACCTATCGGATAACAAACAATAAGCTTATTTAACATTCACGACCAGCATCTAGATATTTATCTATATTTATTACAATGCAAGTATCAAGTTTGTCAATTGGTTTTTAATGTTTTATAATAAGTGTAGTCAAGTTAATAAAATGTTTAATCGTAAGATTGCTAGTAATACTTTATCAAAGCACTATAAGTTTAACGTGTTAACAGTTAAAAAGAATTTAAGATTTATTCACATATGACAGAGCAAGCAATACAAAATTGATTTACTGAAAAAATGTTTGATCAAGTCTAGTGTGGTAAAGGACGATCAGTAAGACAAAAAGAAAGCTGGACTGACCATTTAACGACCAAGCATCAAAGCCAGCAGCTGACTACGGTGCCAAACAAAATATTATCCTTAATAATTCAAGTTTACATTATGATTTTACTCGGAAACACATTTCCGTTTAAAATGATTGTGAAGTTAATTGTTAATGATATGTAATTGTAATTTCGAAACAAATACTAGCTGCATTTAATTTTATATTATCATATATTATAACAACAAATTTGCCTATCTATGATGATTAATTTTATATCAAGTAGGAAAGAGAAAACAATTTACCAATAATTACTGGAATAATGATAATTGCTTCAAATATTTATTATATTAATTTTTAAACATTTTATTTTCTTATAACCTGATACCGGTCACATTATGTATATACTTAACTAGGAATAAAACTGCAATATGCATATAAAATCCATAAAATGCGTTAACATTAAAAATTAATAAGAAAGATAAAGTGAGAAGAGATCACGAAATAAAATACTCTTACCGACTGATATTGCCTTAATCATCACTACATTATAAATGCTCTAAGGAGCACCAAAAAACCTATACAAAAATAGTTTTATGATATTATTCAATTCATGACATTTACATTGCTTAAAAATAAAGGTAACTTTTTGTTACACAATTTTTTCCGAGGCCTAATCTTGTTTGAAAGTTTGATACCCAAATCCCAATATTTGAAAACTTTTAGTTCAATGAATATATTATAGTCATTATATTAAAATCATGTAAAAAATATGAACATTTACGAAACAATATATTTTTTTTAAATAATATTTACCAATGTATAGATGCCCCTATTCACAGTCGCGTAGATAAGTAATATTTTTTTATTATTGTACTTAGTTTATTAAATCCAATCTTAAACTATTAGGTACCGAATATATGTATCAGATCTATGTTAGTTTTCTAAATCTACTCTTACCACATTCATATTGATGACCAAATATTCAATATCATCGATTAACTTAATCTGACAACATATTGAATAAGGATTGGGATCAAGCTAGTTAATTAGGCCGCGGGAGATTGCCAAATTATTTTTACAACCACATCTTTTAGTGAAGTCATTCAACCGTAAATCTATCGAATCTCACCCATTCGACGCGTCAAGGCATCCCGGAGTCGCCGGTCTCATCCTGCGAGGGGGGCTCATCTCTGACGGGGGGCGGGGGTGCTGTGAGGGGTTCCTCGGCTCGGGGGACGAGCGGGGCAAGGGGGGGCACGTGCAGCTTGGGTAGCGGTGGGATGGGCGGCGTAGGCGACGGCTCGCGCGGCGGACTAAACCCGTTGTTCATGCGCTGGTAGTGCGGCTTCCAGGTGTTCGCCGGCGGCGTGTAGTTCAGATGGTCGTACTCTTTTTCTGAAATGCGGACGTTAATTTAAATTTTGTTTTGCTGAAAGGAAACGCCCTGTGTCACCCATGGACACCTGCAACCAACCTCATATACGATTGTAGGAACGTTAATCTATGTTAGTCATGTAACTCATACTAGTTTAGAAATGGACCACTCCGTATTCGTTTTTCATTCGTATTGGCTGGCTGCAACCCATAGTGGCCCACTGCAGGGCACGGGTCTCTCCTTACAACTGAGGAGGCCTGGAGCGTACTCCACCTCGCTGCCCCAATACGGATTGGTGGCGGGGTTAGTGGCCAACCCGAGCATCGGAAGTTTTTCAGGCCGCCAAAAGGCCTCCGACATGGCTTAGCGACTGTAATTTAACGATTACAATCGGGGCCGACGGGTTAACGTGCCCTACAAAGCATGGAAGCGCTTAAGAAATTTTGCCACTAGCACGTCACCCTTGCAAATACCGGCCAGAGGTGTTACGGTTTAACATTTTCTATTGATAACGATTGACAGGAAGGAATCTGAAGGAAAGGAATAAACAAAGTTGCAAACGGTTAACAACATACCATATCCCTCCTTGTGCTTGATCTCATCGTAAACATGATCTAGCTTGTTATCGTCCTCTATGCAGTGATACAGATTGGGATTTGTCAAGTCTGCATCCTTGTTCTTCAGAGAGGACAGAGGATTATAATCTGAAAGGGAATAAAAATATTAAACTCTACCATACGTTAGCATTCAAAAGATAACATACTCACTACACATACATATACATGTTAAAGATATTAATTTTTCAATTTACCAACAATCTAGTGAAATGTTTAATAATTGCTATTCTGTTTTTATGTTGTTGACGTTACTTCAGAAGTTTTATACCCTTGAGCAAGATTTGATTAAGAATAATATATGGGATAGCTCTCTCCCTCCTGTTTACATCCACTATATAAAAATATAACTTTTTAGTAGCGATAGGCAATTATGGCTTAATAAATTGTCGAATTCGATCGTCCATTCATTCGTCGTCGCCGATAAACAGTAGACTTAACATCTAACAATCCTTACTGATATTAAGATAATTCACAATACAACAGAGCAAAGTATGGACGTGATTTAATGCATAAAGATAGTTTGTAAGCCGGAGAGTTACATGGGCTACTTTTTGTCCCGGCAAAACGCGCGGTTAATGTGGGATAGATAACGGAGTTTAGCGCGGGCACAGCCGCGGGTAGTTTCATCGACTGCGCTATATTGCGCTGCGGTAATGACGCGACATCGTACACGACATCATATCGTACCACGCGGCTACAACACGGTTGGAAAATCGACGAACAATCGACTCACGCCGATTTCTACCGACTGTTACAGACTAAACAGAACAATCGATAATTCGATTGATTTTGTAAACAATCGCCCATCGCTACTTTCTAATGACATGTTCGTTTCTAGTGAGTTTCTAGTGAGATGTACTGACTATCACTAGAGCCGCCGGCGGTCATCCTCAGCTTCTCCATGGCAGTGTTGCTGAGTTTGGTGCCGTTGCCGAGGTTGTTGAATATGTGCGTCGCGTTGTTCAGCAACGTGGTCGAGTCGTCCCCGCGCGTCGAAACTTGGAACGAGTACACGGGGTTGTCGAAGTGTTGTTGCTCTGCAAACAACAATGGCCAAATAAAACAAAAGGCTGTTAAATTTAAAAAAAAGTTAGTTTTTTCTCTACGTTTGAAGCCTGCGTCGATTTTTTTCCAATCACTCCATCTACTTTTGTATCTAGGGGAGCGATTACACAACCGACACCTCCTATTCAAATCAACACTAAAAAGTCACTGCGAACGGAGTAAAGAATAATAAATAAACACATTCACATTGACACCGCCGCACTAGGCCCTTGTTGCGCGTGGCGGTCACACGCAGAAAACAAGACGAATGAATTAACATCGAAGACCCGAGCATGGCACATTGGCGACTCGTCTGCTGCTGCGAGTGTCCATAGGCGACGATGACCACATACCATCAAGTGGTCTAGCCTGTCTGATTTTGAAAGGAGCTTTAACTTATAACTTGCAAAAATAATAAAGTAATTTACCGGGTTGCGAGTTGGGGTCGGCGGTGTAGTGCACGTGCGCGATCTCGCGCTTGAGCGAGCGCACGCGCTTCCGGTAGTACACGAGCACCAGCAGCGCCGCGGCCGCGCACAACAGCGACAGGATTATCATCACCACCGTCAGCGCCGTGTTCGACGACCCTGCAATTATTTTATGGTTTAAAAACTTTAATTCGTGAAAAAATATATGTTTTACTTACCTACCTCAGAAATTACAATTTTATAAAAAAAAAAATTTTTCAATTTCAGTGCGGCTCATGAATATTTGGTTACATGTAATATGGTTCTCTATATGCCTTAGTTGTCTGATAATAAAACGATTATTATTATTAGTAGTATAAATGTTTGTATGTCGGCGGCCTACAGACGGCCTAAAAACTCCGACAGTTGGATTGGCCACTAATCTCCCACCAACCCGCACCTGAGCAGCGTAGTGGACTAAGCACCAGACCTCAGCTGTTAGGAGAAACCGTGCCCTGCAGTGGGCCGCTAATAGGATGTAGCCAGCCTTCAATGTTTAGGTTTGTCATAGCCCTCCTCTTTCCACTAAGACAGAACAAAAATTTGGGAGTTAAAAGGGTTGAAGTTTCACACCCCACTCACTCGCAAATTTTAAATTTTTGACATTGCCATCTTTCGCTATCAAAAACTAGGTGTATGAAAATTTAAATGTGTCTAAAATATCGTTAATTTTAATGCCAAGAAAGACGTTTTTCAAATGTATACTTAGACTTTTACAATAATTGAAAATGTTAGAATGTGCGAGCGAGAGAGATGCGAAACACTCAAGAGCTCTTAACAAAAAAAAAATAACGTAAGATTACCAGCAGCCTGGTCGACGACACGCGCGTCGCTGGCGGACAGGTCGCAGTTCTCGCCGATGAAGCCGCGGTGGCACGCGCAGCCGCGCACCGGGTCGCACACCCAGTTGCCCGTCGACGAGCAGTTGCACGCCTCCATGCAGTGGTCGCCGAAGTAGCCCTCCGGACAGACTAACGTGATAAAACAAGAACGTTTGTTGTTTATGGTCGGTTTCCAAAAGATCTTACAGTAAATAAATAGTTCACAACAGTCCCCTATGCGGGACAACAATGATTTTGTCACTGGCTTGTTAAATTTATCAATACTTTTTGGCATTTAATATCACCAATATCAAGGCTACATTATGAGTAAATTTTTTTGCTACGACAAAAGAAGCCGCGCATTAAACTCATAACATACAATACAATTGTTAGGGCGAAGATTTTCGAAAATCATATGCCTGATCCAGTTTATAAGTCCGCGCCTTGCGAATCGGATTGCAGTGTGTACAATAAATTATTCAATAATCAATTTGAAACAATCAGTTGCAATATTTACCTTGGCTTTATAAAAATGTTATACAACTCCGTTTAACATATCATGTGGTGTCGGAGCGTCTAAAACATTTAATATACTGTAACAAATGCTACAAAATGTTTTATAAACTTTTATAACAGCTGTGTAGGGAGCACCATACTGACGATGTCTACTCACACTGCGTGCAGTAGCTGCCGGTGTACCCGGGCGAGCAGCGGCAGTAGCCGTCGTTGGGTCGGCACTGCGCGCCGGTCGCGCAGCGGCACGGCTGCGCGCAGCCCGCGCCCCACCAGCCCGCGCCGCACGCCGCGCCGCACTGCTCGCCGCGCCAGCCCGGTAGGCACTGACAGGCGCCTATACAACAACATTATAATAAATAAGCGCTTACTAACAGACTTACATGCTGAGCTAGGCTCGTGTTTATCGCCACGACACACAGTGGCCAATATTATTACATCCTGGGTTTTTTCCATCCTACTTTCAAGCCTGATAAGTAATTTTAATTAATCAAATTAATTTAAGCCTGATTAGTAATTTTAAGTAATTTTAATTCATTTAATTAAATTTTATTAAGTTGAGGTAGAGTTATAATTTACTTTACCCACCTGTTAAGTCTGTGTGACGTTGAGACAGTTAAAGTTGAGACGTTTAAGTGATTTGGATTTAGTATAACTAGCTAAAATAAACAAATAAAACAAATATGAAATACAATCACTCGAAAAATGGCTGCCGAGGTGGTCGGAAAAGTGTGGATAAACAAGTTTCAAGTGTAGCCGGCGTCCACAGATTTCAGTTGTTCTGACTTGATAAATCAGACAAATCTAACGCATTATTTTCTTCTTTTATCTAAACATTTAAGTCTCACCTGTGACGTGATGGCAGTCGGCGCCATTCTTGCAGTTGCACTTCTGTGCGCACTCTTCTCCGTAGGTGCCTAGCGGACACGGATACTCGCAGGTCACGCCCGTGTACCCGCTTGGGCACGTGTACTTGCCGGTCACCGGATCGCAGGTCATGTTACCTAAAAATTTTAACAAACAATTATAGTCATACAGAAAACCAAGCAATCTTTGTATTCGTGTGTGAATACATAACTTGCACACGGAAATGGAAACAAAGGAAACTGGACAGTGAATGTTTTCGCGAGTAATTGGCAACATATCAGTCAAACATCAGGTTTTGATAGAACTATTGTTGCCAAAACCCGCTTTAAAACAGAAACAAAAATTGCACACTAACGGTTTGGCTCTCCTGGCTGTTTATCCCTCCATATGGAGATTCATGCGGATCTATCTTCGATTTCCGAAAAGCATAATAATATGTTAGGATCTTTTGTCATTGAACTGGCGTTCATTGGTGTAAAATACGACGTTTATAAAGTACACTTTCAGACACACAAATATGTTCCCTGTTGCTAGTTCATCTATCTGTCTTCGATGTCAGAGTTGTGCGCGCACAGGCACCGCGCTAGTTGCCTTCGGTATGATAGAAAAAGGTGAACAGCTATCATTAGTCAATGAGAAGTATAGGGCGCGCAGGGCGTGTGCATGCGGGCCCGCACCAGCTGGCCGCGCACCCCGACGACGCGTCGGATACGAGTTGTTCGCGGACGGACTCCGGGCTAGTTGTGTTCGATATTAGTGAAAGAAGTGAACAGTTACCATTAGGCCAGAAGGGGCATATTTGCGCGCAGGCGAGTCCGTATGTGCCGGGCGCGCAGGGCGTGTCGCATGCGGGCCCGCGCCAACCAGCCGCGCACACGCAGCGCCCCGACGACGCGTCGCACGACGAGTTGTTCGCGCACGGACACCGCGAGTTACACTCCACGCCGAACGAGCCCGACGCGCACTGCGACTCGCACCTCACTCCTACACACACGCAAACACATATTCATGTATTGCAAGTATTATACCGAGCGAAGTCGAACTGATACGATTGGTAACGTTGTTGTTGATGATGATAAGAAGTTACGTTACAGCTCGTTTCTCTTCGGTTTATTCGCTAGGCGTTTGAATGTGTCATCTGCCATTTAACTTATTATGCTGAGATGCAAGGAATCGGCATCGATTTCACCATTGCCGCGAATGTCGTCTTTGGCTCGGCAACAAAGAAGCTAGGTACTTTAAGCACTCCTTTTTTAGCTTATTTAATGGTTTTTATCAGCTGCGTCAGCATTCTGGCACGATACTCTCATCGTAATAATTGGTCCAAAAATACCTGTGCCGCAAAATAAAAATATATCATGAAGGTGAATTAAATATAGCATTACTGGTATCTACGCCACGAGCATCTACAATGTTAACACTGTACATACATACCTACTAATTTCCTTGCAAGACCTGCATGACAAAAACGATTCTACATTGAAAAATTAAGGTGATATAGCTTATATGAGTATATTTAATGTAGCTAAGCTATGAATTATGTGCTGCTAGGTGGCGCGACGATCTGCACAAGGCGGCGGGCAGCAAATTGATGCGAAGCACCGAAGATCGGGCTCAGTGTCGTCCCTTGGGAGGTTTATTTCCAGCAGTGAACTGATGCGGAGTGATGGTAGTGAGACAAAAAAAAAGTAAAGGTTTGTCACCTCTCCACGAGCCCTCGCAGATGCACTGGCCAGTGACGTGGTGGCAGCCAGTCGCGTTCTCGGAACAATTGCACGGCAGCTCGCAGCCCTGCCCGTAAAACCCGGGCAGACAGCGTTTCTCGCAGCGCTCACCCGTGTACCCGGGGCCGCACACGCACTCGCCTGTCGTAATACACGTTCAATTAATTATACTATAGACTTTACCCGCGGCTCCGCCCGCGTAATAGGGAATAAACAACCATGCTTACCGTTGATTGGGTTGCATGGTGTATCATTTTCACAGGAACATGGTTGACGACACTTCAATCCAAATGTTTTGCCATCGCAGGGTCGATCGCATTTAAAACCGTCAAATCTGAAAGCAAATAACTTAGTTGTAATTTATTTTAACACTAGAGATTGAATATATCTCTGTTGGAGAGCGAAACGTTATAGACTACTTAGTGGACCACTAGGCAGACGACCGGTCGTTAAAATATATGCTAAAACATTTGAACAACATAAACTGTGTTGCAGCGACATTAAAATGGGATATGAGCAGAAAGACGACCTAAAGAAGAGATTACAATAGCGACGGCAGTTACAAGTGTGTGCGCGGTAATCGCCGGACAGCAGCTGAACGCACGGCTCCTCGCAGCGCAGACCGCGGTACCCCGGCGGGCACAGGCACGACCTTGACGAAAAGATAACGATGGCGACAGCTCACCCTGGCTTGCAGTAGCACTGGCCGGTCTCGTGGCTGCAGGTGGCGTTGTTGTGGCAGTCGCACGTGTGGGCGCAGTTGTCGCCGTACAGCGGCTGCGAGCACGTCTCTTCGCAGCGCAGACCGCGGTACCCCGGCGCACACAGACACGACCCTAAAGAAGAGGATTTTATTATTTTTTGAGGGAAATTGAGACAGAAATCGTAATGATGCCAACATTTCAATAAATACTTGTAAAGGGGTTGCAAAGGTAGTGTTATGATTTCGGACTTCTCCATGCCAAAATACCACCGTTTATAATGGTTTAATAGTATGAATTTTTTTATTTATTTATCTGATACAATTAAATTACACGTACAAGAAACTGAGCCGAATAGGATAATAATTTTATTTGTCGATTTCTTTCATTTTGTGGAACTCATGACCAAAAATCAAAAACACTATTACGGTTTCCGATTTTGCCTAACTGTCCCAGTTAAAAGAGTCACTGTATATTATATCTAGAAAACGTGATTAATCAACTAATTCGTACGACACAAAACAATACAGTATTTCATTTACCCTAGCCCTGGTGTAAATTTCGGGGTAAACGGTTCAGCGCTGCAATACAGTATTTTATTTACCCTAGCCTTTATGTAAATTTTGGGGTAAACGGTTCAGCGCTGCAGCCGTGACGTAGTAACAAGCAGTCACTTTCACATTTCTTTACTAATATTATAAAGAGGAAAGATTTTTTTGTTCGTTTGTTTGTATCGAATAGGCTCCAAAACTACAGGACCGATTTAAAAAAAAAACACTATTATTATTTTATCTTCTATCTATACTAGAATAAAACTCAAAGGGCACTTATTCTGTACATTTAATATTTTTTCAAAATTTCGATTAGGGGGTGCTTATATAACGA
>DWLO01002038.1:0-13384 GCA_018245335.1 Dalla quadristriga | reverse complement strand
TGTTTGTCATCGTAATCTATGACTGCAAATCTAGCAGAAGGATATAATTCTCGTAAACGATCCTTGAAACCCACAGCATGATCTTCATTAGCAGTCTCGACTACAACATTAGCCTGAAAACAAACAAATTTGAATTGAACAAACAGTCCATACAGCATTTTAACTCTTAATGGAAAGCAAGTTCATTTTAAGTAAATGGAGTATTCATTTAAGCCGTAAATGTAAATCGTATTGCACAGAAATGCTAAGATTAAACAAAAATTATAAACAGGTAGCAAAGAAACTAAACACGAAACGAACAAGAACTTAGTAGGTATGGTACTTTATAGGTTTCAATGTTCTTAAGAAATTCATGCCTCGCAAAGGATTTGGTCTCCATCTACTTGGTGTAGGCTAAACAACAAACAATCATTTGGGTGAAGGCGTGAGGAATAGTAAGTTTGCGCATCATGATGCACGTGAAATCTTTTCCATTACGCTGGCCAAGTGTTGGTAGGTAGGTTTCACATCATCAAGCCATTGAGAACGCGTGAAGTATTTATTTTATAATATGAATACCTTCGAAAAGTCAAGTCGACTCCTGGGAGTCAACCTCCAAGAATAGGAGATACAAATTTTAACGTCTGAAAAGTGTTAGCATATACAAGTCATCTACACACCCAAGTGGCTCCGACGTCGCTGTGCACCCACATCTGCTCGGTAACCAGACTCTTGAGGACTGCATGCTCCTCGCTAATGGTCTTTGCGAGCTGCTCCAGCCCGCCGCGGTGGTCCGGCACTGCTACCGCGAACCGGAGCAGCCGCCCGCTCGCGCCCAGCCCTCGCTGGATGGTGCGCGCCAGGCGGCCAGAGTCGATGTTGCCTCCGCTGATCACGCAGACAGCGCTGTTGAAGTAGGATGTGTTAGCCCTGATTACATTAGGAATTAAATTCAATTTATTTGTTCTATGTTACTTACATGCCTTTAGACAATTACGTTACGATCAAGTTAAGTGCGTTGGAATTCATATATAAAATCTTTAATACCGTGTTTGGTATTAGGCCAAGAAACTAAGTAATCTAATAATTTTAATTTCTTAAGCTAACATTTTATCATTTTGCTTTCTTACCGTTTGCCTCGCAGTTCTGGCACGAGACCCTGCATAACGGCAGCTAGCGAACACACGCCCGCGCCGTCAGCTACGAGCCTCTCGCGCTCTAGCATGTTTATCGTCGCGCGAGCTATGTACGTCTCGTCCACTAACAACTGAAAAGTATAAATTAACTGCGAAACACACTCAAGCGCAGAAGTTCTTCGACGATCTTCAGACTAATGCCATATCCTACTAACATACAGTCGTCCGACGAAGTCGCCTGGACAGGGCAATAGTGCGGGGTGTGAGGGTAGAGGTGGGTACGGCTGTACCGAGCTGCGTAACTGCCGCCGCTTACTAGGTCGATCCTAGACTATCAGGGCTTACGAGTCTTTGTTTTAATTTGAACCAAGTGGTGGATCCTGTATACGGTTCACCCAGGGCCGCAGCCCCTAAAATCAGGAATTCCTGAAAATTAGGTGAGACCCCAACCAACCCCTCAAAATGTTTTATGATTGATTTTAACGGACCCATAAATTATTTAAGGGACCCTTAAAACTTAGTACCGACCCTTGATATGTTTAAGGGTTGGTTTTAGAGGATAAATATCCCTTAATAAAGTCCGTTAAAAACCAACCCAAAAACATAATTAGGGATCGGTATAAAATGAGACCCATATGTAGAGGGGACACTTACAAATGACATAATTTTCAATACAAACATGAATATTTTCATAGAATACCTTAGTGACAACCCTAGGCGTTTGCGGGCTCGCCGTGCCAAAAGTATCAAAAGCACTGGTTCACTATACTTTTTGCACTGTGCTAATCCTTAGTCTGACTGATAGAGTCAAACTTCGATTTGTAAAGACGTAATAATATATTATTATTATTATCCACTTATTCTAGATCATTTTCAAAAAAACTGAAATATCCTTGATTTCCTACAGGACGATTATTACCATTCTGTCCAATCTTCCTTTAATTGTAGCGTAGGCATTGGTTCCGACGACAGAAGCATTAAGGCCTTGGGCCAAGTTTGGTACCACGGGCACCGACACAGGCCTTCCACTTTGTAACGCTTTCATCATTTTAGGAACCTTCGCACACTCCGCTCCCTGAAAAATTTGAATTTTAATGAAACTGATATAAACGCTTTTCGACCCATAGGTCCTACTAATTGTGAAAGTTGGTGATGAAACTTTATCAATCAAAAACTACTAAACGAATTCTATTAGAAATTGGTGTGGAGGTGGTTTAACCCTGGAAAAGAACGTGGCCTACTACAAAAAGCATCCCCTAATTGCGGCTGAATAAAGAATGAACGTTCCTATGGAAAAACTATCATTACGCGGGCGAAATTGCGGAGCCATGGTAAAAATCTAGTATGTACTTACATAAACTAGGCAGGAGCACTTAAGCTTCTTGCAGGCCACGAGCACGGCAGCCAGCAGCCCCCCGGCCGCCACCGGCACGATCACCGCGTCCGCCTCGGGCAGCTGCGTGATGATCTCCACGCCCACGGTGCCCAGACCCGCCATTATCAACGGCTCGTCGGAACTGCAAATTCGTATTGGAAATAAACGGGTATATCATTCTATACTCGTGACAAGGTAAGCCGCGCCGGTCTTGGTCGGCAGTGACCGCTAGTGGCTACATTTCTAGAGCGCTTCCGTGCTTCGGAGGGCACTTTAAGCCTTTGGTCCCAGCTGTTATCCAATTATTAAACCTTGTCGGGCAGGACCAGTTGGCAAAAAGGGTGTTGGAAGGCCAATCAAACTGTGGGCTGACGACATAACCCAGATCGCTGGATAAGGCTGGATGGCTCTATCCAAAGATAGGGTGAAGTGGAAGAGGTTGGAGGAGACCTTTACCCAAAGTGGGGCTCGCATGTACAACAAAGAAAATGAAACTAACACAACTAACAATTGATTTTAAATTAATAACTGACAGTACTAACATCACTTGAAATGTAAAAATGCTTGATTCGAAATAAACGGGTTTTACTATTATTATTATTATAAGCCTTGTCGGAGGCCGTCGGGCGGCCTGAAAAACATCCGACACTCGGGTTAGCCGCTAAAGTCCCACCAACCCGCATTGGACCAGCGTGATGGAGTACACTCCAGGCCTCCTCAGTTGTGAGGAGAGACCCGTGCCCTGCAGTGGGTCACAATAATAAGTTGCAGCCAGCCATTTGATTGTTGATGATTGATCATATAGAGGCAAGTAGGAACCTAGTTAGTGAATAAATTAAGCGCACATAGCCGCGAGACGAATTTTAATCGGAACTGATCTAAAAGATCAAGCCGTCCAGGCCGCGGTCTCGGATGGATGGTATGTATTGACATTTCATGAGCGCTTCCATGCTTCGGTGCAAATGGAGGCTTAGAAATCGGTCCCAGTTGTTAATCACAGTCGATAAGGTAATTATTAATTAAACCATGTTCTTGGTTCTCCACCAATCCGCATTAAAGCAGCGTGGTTGAGTACGGGACTCCACTCCAGTACTCCTCAGTTATGAGGATAGACCCTCTCTTAGATGAGACCGAACTTTAGCAGTGTCGTTTAATGTACATAAACCTGAGGTGGAAGGTTTTATAACCTGAGTATGATCTGTTTGCTGTCGCGATGCACCTTCTTGGCATAATTATAAGCATCCTCAAAAGTATCGCCGCACATAACGACATCAGCGCCAAGCTCAGAACATCGCTGTGCTAGTACAGGTGGGGAATTGTCAGGTAGTGCCACTGTTACCTGGATTTAAAGTATTATACGTTGACATAAGTAAAAAAATATATGACAGTTCACTACTCTACCTTACTCTTACCTTACTCTAGGTCTACCTACTATGGAGTTTTATTTATAATTAGGGAGAGGTCGCGACTTCACCCGCGTGAAATTTTGAAATACAGAAATATTTAAAAAATGAATAGAAAATAAAAAACCGTTTGAGATATTGATAATATAAAACGTAGCCAATGCCGTAAGTTAGGGTACCCTCTACAATCCCCGAAAATTTCATCTAAATCGGTTCAGAGGTTTCGGAGCTTAATCACGTCAAAAAAAGCCCTGACAGACAAACAAAAATTCTAAAAATGGTTGATGGTGTTTAGGTGTCATATAAATCGCATAGTCCATTTAATTATTGACCTTAATTTCAACATCACAAACAGACACTTCAATTTTATTTATTGGTTAGTAAAATAGTCTTCTAACCAGTTTTTTAATAATAAGTCTTGTATTTATTCCAAATTATTGTGGCCAAATAACTGCAAAAAATCTAGCAAAGAGTATTAATTCGGAGCTCATTGCCACAAGATACCAAAGATGCGCCCTCACCTCTACTTAAATATAAACTTAATAATATAATGAAAACATAAAATAACAAATATGCTTCTCTCAAGAGTCTACCGGTATTCCCAGGGCTCCACCATGATACGCGGCTCCCAGCGCCATGTTTCCAGTTGAAGGTACGATGACTCCACGATCCACTATTTCATCTCCTCGCGCCACCAAGGCGTTACGAATACCACGTTCTGCGCAACTAATTTACAATACAACGTCTTATGGACTCTGTCCAAGTATAGGTATATTATAAGGTATAACGGTAGTACTGAGATATAACATGGATGTACGTATACGTAGGTAGTACTTTAATTGCAGAGAGTCACGGCTAGCTACTCATATGCATAAATACTCGTACACCATCGTTTGCTAAGTAGTAAAGCATGTATACGGTTCGCCCGGGGCGGTTCTGTCGTAGAATAATTGTTTTTAATATTCTTATTAACACCTAACACTAACAGGTGTAACTATATAACTAACAGTCCCTCGTACAATCCTAATCGAAATTTGTCACAGTTCGATGGGTGGGAGTGGATGGTGGGACTGCATGACCATTTAGTATCCTCAACATAAAAAAACACCACTTGGTAAATATAAATGTATTGGAGATTGTGATAGTGAAACTTAGTGATTGCAACTTGGATACAAACTTAGCCAGCATTATCTGAACTAACAGTCCACTGAAACCATAGTCGCTTGTGTAAATAATGTAATCTATCACACTGATTGCACTCTGTACGTCCAAAACACACAGGAAAACCATTTTTAACATTACCTCCCCGTGTATTGTAAGTTTTCGCATTTTAGGTAGATATCGTAGTCCATGTATTTGCTAAGCTTTGCTTCCTGAAATATCGTTACACATCATATGAGTGATAATAATATCATCAACCAATCACGGTTCCATTGTTTAACACGGATATACTTGGATTGAGTCTGGCTTTGATGAAAGGCGCGCTGGTTTAAGTGATAATCAACTTTTCATCCGCATTTTTAGATTTGAAATAACAGAGGTGCTAAGGACTCGAACCTCGGACCGAGAAACCCAAGTCATGATACCATCCTAAATGTGATTGGAATTAAAATCACTTAGATACTAGAGAGCGATTATAGCTGTGTGGTTAGTCTCCTCTTAGTTGGTCCGGAGTTCAAATCATACTCGTAGACACATTTCTCACTTTTCAAGTTACGTTCGATTTTACAAATTTGTTATCATTGCAATGATTGCCCATTAATGTTCTCAAAAAGGCGTGTGATGTCTGCTAACCCGCTTTTGACCAGTGTGGTGGACTAATGGTCTGAAGACTTCTTTTGGATGAAGAAGGTCCGTACTCAGATGACGATGGGTTGATATATGAAATATACCTTGAACTCAATGCAAAAAGATGTTTTTAGGAAAATATAAAATAAACTAACACAAAGAGGTGTGTGTATTATTCCATCTTCGATCCTTTCTGCAGCTTGTTTTATTTCATTAAATGACAAGATATGAGGTTTCTCCGAGTTCGAATCTAAATCCTCCTGAAGATGTAATATTTTGTAAATATATGCATAAATTTATTTAGTATTTTTAACATTATTCCTACTTTTTCATTGAGTAAATCCCAGGTCCATTTACCATTTTAATTGTAACTGCTCTAAAGTTCTTTAACACAATTGATAAATTGTTAAAGACTATAAATTTAGAATATGATAACTCAAATGTGTAATTCTTGTAATTTGCACTGAATATAAAATGTGTCAAATGTCATAAGAGACATGAATGATGTGACCAATGATTAAGTGAATATATTTTTTGCTTAAATAATTACAGAACACAAGAGCCAGAAACATTCTGCCCGCTACAAAAATGTCCTTATCAAACCTGGATAAAGCAGGAATCTTATATACTTTATAGGATATCTTATATGCATATTTTATTTTAAGTTCCTATTCAAATAACCTCCCTTCTAATGCAGATGGTTAAAGTATGAGAAAAAATTGTTTTTTAGCTAAATCATAATTATCAAACAATATGATAATTATGATTTAGCTAAAAATCAATGGGCATGTGCATGTGTTGAAATAATATAACATGTCTGTCAGTGCAATAAAAAAATTTAATACAAAATATCAATTAATAGCTAATGCATCATTTTGAACTTCTTGAGCAAGCAGGACTTGAAGATTCAACAGTTTATTCTTTAATACAACGACACCCATTAGAACAATATTTTCTGGTTTCAATGCTCCTGAAGATTCAACATTATAGAAAAACTTATTAGGTTTAGCTTCCCAATTAAACTCTGCTTCATATTGATCCTCATCTAGTTCTGTGTGTTCACTCTTCGGCCATTCATCTGGTTTAGGAAACAGGGTATGCCTCATTATATTGTCGGGATCATACTCAAAAGATACACCTGCTGTTGGATTCCACTTAGCATGCTCTTTTCCAAAACCCTTCTTGGCATATGCTCGTAGTTTTAGCTCTTGACCTTTACGAAGCTTGATAATTAAAATCTCGTCAATCTCGCCGTAGTCAGCTTGGTCCTCATCCCTATGACGGGATGTTACTGGGACTACTCTGGGGTCACTTGACTTCAAATCAGCAGTAGTCACATGCCTTGTTTGGTCATCTGAGCATTTTACGTCAAGGGTAAATTCGACACTGCATTCTGGGCAGAAGTCGGCGCACATGCAATCTCGTGAGTATCTTATTTTGTCAACAACGTCGTCTGATATGAGAGGAATTAATCCAATGCGATGAGCAAGAAACTCGTCACTGAGGACAGTAGAATTTGCTTCTAACTGGACCCAGTCAATCGCCATGGTTGGAGTTTCTGCGATAAATACACGACGCATGCTGTTAGCCACGCTCAGTTCGGTGTCTTCAACCACAAATTTTACATTATCATCCGTCAATTCCGTAATATGTACGGAGGGCTGGTTGGCATACGGCATTTTTGGTTGTTTCCTTTACTTTTACTGTTAATTCCGGAATGATTTAGAGTCCACAGCAAACTTTCTTTTTTCCGTTGGATTGAGGAGCTTTAAGTAAACAACTATGCTAATAATGCCTGTTTTCTATTATTACAGAAACAAACAACACGATAATCTTATTCTCTAACTCATAGTCATATTTTTAACAGGAAACAAGATGAAGCGATAGAGTTGATGAAATTCTATGAATATAAAAATTATGAAAATGTATGAAATTGAAATGAATGTGGACTGTGTAGTCAAATCAAAACTGTCATCATAAGACACCATTTGACATTGACATTGACTATTTCATAAACAATAAACAATACATGGAAGTTTTCTTTTTTAAACTGACAGTTGCTGTTGGCCCGCTAGCCTTTACAGCGTTACCGAATAGGTGTGGAAATAATAAGCCATAGTATTTACCGTAGTCATGGAACACCATGTTAATTATTATTATTATTATTTTACTCTTTATTGTACACCATAAAAAAATACAATGGATAAAAATTACTTAAATTCTAAGGTACAAGGGCGGTGATCCTATCGCTAAGTAAATCTAAAATCTAAAAAACATCCACCTAAAGTTTTATTTCCGTCATTGTACACATAAAACACTTCTGTGGCAAATAGTGTTTGAACGGTGTGTCACATTTATGGACCACAGGTGATAAGGGGCTCTCATCATAATAAATTAACATTTATCTACACTTTGCCTCTATTCAATCCCTTTAGATAAGAGCGTAAATTTCGTAAAAAAAAATGTAGCCTATGAATTTTTACGTTTCAGAATCGTTTAAGATATTCAAGGCCAAATTCATAAGAATTAGTAAGAAACGATAAGACAAGATAAGAAATAAGATAATTTGAAGTGAGATTAAATAAGATTTATATCAAGGAAGCAATAGGTAATAAGTACCTGTATTCTATTAACCCGTATTGTGATGGCAGAATAAAATACAATTGTCACCACCCTTCCTCTTTCTGCGGGTGTCGTACGAGGCCACCAAGGGAATATAATGGAGAACGAGCAGCAGCGTCCTCTGCAGCAAGTATCGTCTTCTGCGATCACTAACCCGCCTGCCCAGCGTGGTGATAGTGAACAAATCCTCCTATTTTTGCGAGAGGCTGTTAGTTCAGCAGTGGAACATTATAGGCTGTTTGTTGATGGTGATTATAAATGAGTATCTACTTACTTTTTACTTCCATAGATCCTTTTATTTGGTCTATTTAAGGGCTTGAAGCGAACTTAACTACGCTGTTACGAAGCAGATGTGAAACCGAAAAGGCCGCCTGAAGGCGTCCGACGAGGATCAATGACTTTAATAACAATCACTGAATACATCGCTTAAACATTGAATGAAATGAGTACATACCATATTACGTTATCATAAATCGCGAGTAAAAGTTACAAAACATTCAGTGCGTGTTGGATTGGCTGCTGTGCTCGTTCCGTCAATCAAGTCACGAATTTAAACATTATTTTCGTCGAAAGTTTTATTCTAAATGGAAAACTATAAGAATCACCAACCGGTACAATACCAAGTGTTTATCTGTATTTATTGATATTAAATTGATGTAAATAACTCAGTTCATGAAGTTAAGTTCCTGTCTGATGATCTGTTGGTCATCACTTAAATTGAACCTTTGAACCGGAGATAATAATTATTGTAAGAGTAAGCTGTAACTGAACCCCTTAATGCCTCAGTCAGCGTAAGACTCTGTCGGGAACCGCTTAAAGAACTTTAAGACGAGACGAAACAGTAACAGTTAAAATTAAAATGGTGTTTCAGACGGTCGAGTTTGACCCTATGTGCGATAAGGACAAGCCCCAAAAGATTAGTTTTGAAGATGTTTCTGCAGCCGCCTTCAGAATACAGAGTAGAATTGTCAAGACACCGTGCATAGTAAGTCAAATATTAAATTTCCAGGACGATCGTAACCGAGTTATCTTTGGGCAATGGGCTTCCGCAACGTCTCTTTGCCTGATAGGTAGACAGCGGAGAGCCGCTCTATCCAAGTCCGCATTTAAAAAAAATGTGCGATTAGGCATTTAATTTGTATATACCCAAGTATCTAAGTATATATTTTTTTGCAGAAGTCACACATGTCTATGATTTACCAAATGGAAATCTATCTCAAAAAGGATTTCTTGCAGCATACGGGAAGGTAAATAAATTAAATTAAAAAAACAATCCAGATAAAATGAGCAGAAAAAAATAATTTTAGCTACTTTAATTGTATTGATTGTAATTCAAGGAATGTCTTAGCATAATAACTTTGAGTAGTACCTAGGTATGTCGAAAGGGGCAATAATTTAAGGTAATGCAGTCAATGCAAGTTTTATTATTGTGCATCGTAAAGTAAAGCTTTATGGAGCTTTGTATATTATTATCAATAAATCGAATTCGTCGTCATCAGTTTTAAAGAGCGAGGAGCACGCAACGCGTTACTACTGCTCACTCCGGAGGCCAAAAGACGTGGTATCATCTCTGCTTCACTCGGCAACCACTCGCAGGCTCTCAGCTACCACGCCAACCAGCTGGAGGTGCCAGTGACAGTGGTGATGCCCAACGTGGCTCCCATCATGAAGATACAAAAATGCCGGTCCTATGGCGCCGATGTTGTGATATACGGACATGACATGAAAGAAGCGAAATATCACGCCATGACGCTAGCCAAAGAAAGAGGACTTACTTACATTAATGGGTAAGTTGAGAGATACATAGAGGTTTCCAGTTAGATTCCATTTGAATATAAAGACGATCTCCATTTTCTATAATATCTCTTTATGCGCGGCGGAGCTGGGGGCGAAATCTAGTTTGAACTTCCAGATTTTAACTCCCTAGGAAAAAAGCTGGGTACGCCCATGGTTTTGCAACTTAACAAATATAATGTAAATTCGCTCGATATGTATGTAGGTAGGTAGGTAGGTAGGCTGCAGGTACGCAATCAGCCTGAATCATTCGTTCATCTGCTTGAAAGCAATGTTCAAGGCGACTACTCTCGCTTTAAAATGTCATTGATTGCGAGACCGACGTCTTTAAAGTTAAAATTTGCATGAAAAATCACATCAAGGCGATAGTATCGCAATTGCGATCCTATCGCATTCAGTTACGCAATCGCAGTATTGGGTTGTGTTGATGACGATCATCATATGCTTTGAGACTAATGTCCGGTTCTCGCGTTTTATGTCTACGTAATTTAAACAATTAAATAGATGAAAAAGAAAGTTATGCATTATCTAATCAACCTCTTTTTTAAAGTGTACCACATGTTTTTAAATATACCTTTATAAATTCGGTACCCTATGACCTATACTCCTTCCGGACAGGTACGATCACCCGCACATAATGGCTGGGCAGGGCACCATTGGTCTGGAGATATTGGAGCAGGTGCCCGAAGTGGACGCTGTCCTGGTACCGGTGGGGGGTGGCGGGCTGTTGGCGGGGGTGGTCACTGCTATCAAGCATCTTAAGCCTCATGTGCTTATCTATGTGAGTCCGACGTCTGATCCAATACCTACACAACAGGGACGACCTAAGCCAAGAAGAAGTCGGGTAACTTCGGACCCGTTTTCGGTTTTTTCGGGACCTGGAGCCACAGCTCCTGATGTCACAACACTACGGATCTGGAATGCAATTTTGTGTCGACCCAACGCTACCACCACCACCAGTGGTGGCGTTGATGTTAGCGCTGGACCGCAACGTAGCTTTTCGCTGTAAAGGTCGAAAAGACAAACAGCAGCTTCCCATCGGAAATAATGTATGTGACAATCAGAGTTAGCGCATCGATGAGCCATCCATGCAGCCTTTTAGAAGTTATCTACCTACTTACATTGTTTTTAATTCCATATAATCAACATTAATCCACTCCTAGTTAACTGTTCTGCTCTAAACTAAATATTTGGCCTTCGAAGTAGGTACATACTTAGATTCCCCACTTATTTGGCTTTATTTTGCGAGTGGTGGTAGTAAGAAAGGGATTGCGTTACCTGAGTACCTATAATACGCAATACCTCAGGTTTTAATATTTTGTTATGTTGAGTTTCTGTTATTTCAACAGGGCGTAGAGTCGGAGAAGTGTCCGAGCATGAAGTTTGCGCTGAAGAACGACGAGCCGGTGAGCGTGGAGATCCGCTCAACGCTGGCCGATGGGCTGGCCGTGCCCACGGTCGGCTACAACGCCTACGTCACCGCCAAATCCTGCATGGACAAAATGGTCAGTATATCAGCTAAGTACCTCGCTTTTAAACACTACCTGTGCAGTGCGCCCGGCCATGTTCCAGCAAGTATGCCTATGTGTATTTTTACATGAACCAATTTACACGGTTTTTCTCACGTAAGATATGAGATCTTACCTTAAAAAAGCAGCGTTGCCTATGAAAGTAAGAGTGAAGTACCTACTAAATTTTTAATTAATTGTATCAGGCGTTACTTTGCGGAAATCCATTGTTATAAAGATATGTTTAATCTATTTTGCAACAATCCGCTTTGCAATTTATACTAAATTTTTCATTAGCGTGACTAAACAAAACAGTAAAAGCTTACTGGTTTCACTTTTTATAGACTACCTACAACTTATAAATAGGCAAATAAAAAACAGTTCCGATACCAATTGCTCCTCTATTGTGAACTGATTTCCTTTTTTTTTTTGGTAATTTAAATATGATTTTCTTAAATTTTCAATAATGATTATTGTCGAATTTCAACAATTGGGCAACCACTATTACGAGTAATGATAACGTTTAGCGTCTTATTGAAACTCTGGTCATACGTATCTAATTGTGGATAATAAGTTTTATCTGCGTAAAACGTAAAGTTCAGCGGTCATGAGTATGACTGTTATCTTCTTGTAGTACCTACAGTATAGTGCATTCGTATAGTATAGTATCTATATAGTATAGTATATATATGTTCCTATGTACGTCTGTAAAGTTTTGTATATAAATACGATAATAAGTATATATATCCTATATATATACACTAAAGATAAACTTTCTAGATCTATTCAATTATAAACAAAGTACAACAGCAGAAAACTAGTACACCAGCATTGCAGTTCCTATGCATTACTTTTCATTTCCACCAAGCGTTCCAATACAAGTCAATACACAAAGCATGAATTCAGATACAGAATTTACGATTGCCAGAATAAAAGTTCAATGAAAGTCAGGTCGGAATGTATGTCACATTGCAACATTTCCAATATTATTTATTACTCAGGGCTCATAGCCGGTAGCAAACCGGTTGAAAGTCGTTCACATTCATAATAAACGACTATACTCACTACGTAATTTCAAGCTCAGTCAATAACCTTAATACTAAGTGTTATCTAAAAAGCAGTGACTTCTCTGATAGTGTCAATTCTTCTCTCAATTCTATAAAAGTGTACCCGATATTGGTCTATAGCCTGTATGATAAGAACCTTATAAATAGTGCAATTAGGGTGCTTACCTAGTCAATTAAAGGCTTTTCGGAGTATACCGCAGTAAGGACGAATGGGATACGTGATGAAACTCTCACGGAATTTAACAACCGACGTACTTATTAAGTTATACCTAAGCCATTGAGTAAAATTTTGATTATTTTGCCAACAAAAGCGTACTGCGCAAAGCTACAAGCGGTACTGTATTGTAAACAAAGCTTCAGTATCTATGCCGTAGAGTCAGACGATCGATAAAATAATAATTTGGCGGTGGAGATGTTTTTTTGACTTGACATCTCCATTGGTATATAGGTATATAATTATAAAGCTACGTTTAATCTACTTTGCAACAATCGGTCGCAAAAGCTTTCGACGTCTACTTACCCTGATGATGCTCTGTTTTGGGGCGAAACACGTGTTGGTGGTGGTATGTATGGTGGACTATATTTTCATTGTTGCGTGTGCATGTTTTCCTATGTGGGAGGGAGGGAGGTACTAAATGCATGAAAGTATACACCATCATACGTTTTGCTCGCGGATTGTTGCAAAGTAGATTAAACGTAGCTTTATAACAAT
>DWLO01002037.1:0-13386 GCA_018245335.1 Dalla quadristriga | reverse complement strand
CCAATTAAAAGTAGGTAATTTACTTATATTAAGTTTTTTAAAGCTATTTATTTAATGTACATTTCTTTCCTTACAAAAATCTATGTCTATAAATATACTTGTTTTCTGCCAAAACAATGTTATACATAAACCTAATTTAAAAACAAGTATTTCCACTAAATGTACGTTCGATGGTTTTCATCTTAGACCCATGTTTTCATAGTCGCTGTCAATCTAAAATTAATTTTAATTACCTATCTATAGGAGTTAAATGCTAGCTTTCATTTACGATTTACATTTCGAGTTACATACCTAGGTATAGGAAGATAAGTATTTATTTAAATAATCTTTGGTCGTAGGTAGGTACAAATAAAAACCTGATGCTTCATCGAATGATAAATATAATATTAATAAAACCTACTAAGGATGTTGACTAGACAAATAATTAGGTGCGGTCTGCTGAACCACTTTTTATCTACTACTGACTACAGTGACCGACTAAGCAGTCATAGGCATTAATAATAATAATAAATAAACGCTTACACTCACATCCTCGCACTAGGATTACGTGTTGCGAGTGGCGGACAGATAGGTACAGAAAACAACACAATTTAACGCCAAAAATTTATCTACCAAATAAATGTTTACCCCGGCCGGTGATCAAACCCGGAACCCACAGCTCATCAGTCAGGGTCACTAACCAACGCGCCACAGAGTCGTCAATTACTTAATCCATCTGCTTTGTCATCTGTATAACGTTGTTTTTAACAGTTCCATCCCGTTTGTTATTTTTTAACGCAAATCTTTGTAGTTTCAACAGTTTAAACAATCAACATTTAGACGGTGTAATTTGGGTCGTAAATCGTAAAATGAACTATTTTGGATCTTACCTCGTTCAAAAGATCGGAGGCTGCAGCCCACGAAATGTCGCAGTCTCCCGACGCACGCCCGTGCCCCGGCGGCCAGCCCCGCGTACTGCCGGTACTCCGGCGGCAGAGGGCGCCCTAGCCTCCCGCTACCATCGATCCACCCTTCTTTGCTCCAACGTACCTATCCACCCCTATCAACTCTTATTGAAAACGCCACAGCGCTCATATTTCAGTGGCACTACAGCATCTAAAGAGGACTTATTCCCAGTCAGCGATCCCTTGCTGACGTACATCGCGGGTGCTTAATGGCGCTTTGAGCTTTATTTATGTTGCTTAAGAATAACATTTTTCGAAGACATTTTATTCATAATGTCACCAAAGAAGAGACTGCTTTATAAGCAGTTAGGTACATACTTAAGTTATTTAATTAATCTGAACGCCGCGATTTTCGCAGATCATCTTAGGTGCTTCTAATGCGAAAACAATATAAGTGAGGCTTTTGTTCCATTGCGGATTACGGACGTAATAATAAAACGAATACGCACGTCCCAAACAATTTGTGTCGGAGACACATTTCTCCCCCCAGCCTGCCCCAGCCGGGAGTCGAACCCGGGACCACGGCTTGTCAGACAGGGTCACTGACCAACGCGCCGAGTCGACCAAATCGCTATTGATAAACAACTCAATATTGCAACCCAAATCTTAATGCTCAAGCTAGTTTGATGTAAAACTAGTCCACAAATCAGATAACAGATACCTATTTCATAACGTTAGTTTTCAGCTGATTTTCAACACCCAACTAGCAAATTAGGTAGGTACTGATCAGGATATCTCTACGTTTTCTAGAAACGCATCAAGTACTTAAAGTACATAGTTTTTTAAATATATCGGATTTCAAGTAAAGAAATATGAAATTACATATTTCTTGGAATATTATTGTTAGCTTGTGGTTGTTCGGAACTAACGCTTTACCAACGCGTCTCTGA
The DNA here is from genome assembly GCA_018245335.1 of Dalla quadristriga. Classification (NCBI taxonomy): domain Eukaryota; kingdom Metazoa; phylum Arthropoda; class Insecta; order Lepidoptera; family Hesperiidae; genus Dalla; species Dalla quadristriga. The sequence continues at coordinate 11,552 of DWLO01002037.1, read as the reverse complement.
AAACTAGCACCGAAAGTTAGAATTCATTTCAGGTAAGTTCTAATTGCACGTCTAGGAATTGCATAACTAAGGCATTTTGCATTCGTGGAAAGGAATCTTGTTAACTTGTTATGTCACTAAAATAATAGAAAATAAAAGATAATTAACAAACAATGTAACTTTATTTTCTGAATAACATTCGTTTACTATCGTCATAGTCGGTACCTCCTTTAAGGTATGTCCCAGCTGTTGGGTAATTAAACCGGTTTGTTTGGCAGTAACGAGTAGCCATACATAACTGAGCACCCTGCAGAAACACTGGCGACGTAGACCTGGCGCCAACGAACGACATTAGGCCCGCGGCAATTCGTTCGTCCCAAGGCCCCAACCAAGTTGGTATCAAACTGTGCGCATGTTACACGTCTATAACCACGACGAAATTATTATATCATGCACCATGAATTGGGACTCTGTTACCAAGATAGCTGGCCGACCACAGTAGAGCAGAAGGCAGTATATAAAAATATCGAATTTTCGCCAAGAACTATGTCGCCCACCATCACCTGCCCACAGATCGTTTTATAAATGTACACTTAATAACATAATTATTACAACGGTCTAATACACTCGCAATTATTAATATACTATTAGAAATATGATATGTCCAATCACATATTATACATATATATTTTATGCACTATTGTTTCTCTCAAATATGGATTTATATAAACAGCAATATATTTTAATTATTATATAACAGTAAACCCGAAGAAACATAACACATATAATATATATACACAAAATCGATGCCAATGCAAAAAAAACATACAAGGCAATTTTATTAATAATATCGAATGAATGTAATTATAAATAATCACAACGGAAGACGATTAAATTACATATACAAGCGTATATACGCCCGACCAGAAAAATAAAAACACCACGCCATTATGTAGATAATACACCTACAGCATGATAGGCATTTTTTTTTTACAAAACAAGAAAGCATTATTGATATGGCCACAAATAATGCCTTCCTTATTTTGTATCAAAATATAGTATCTCGTAGTAGGTTTTCTGGTCGTGCGTTAAAATTTAAATACAGAAGACACATTTGTTAGGTAATTAATATAGTATCGAGTCGATAACAGTTACATCAACCAAGTTATCAGGTAAGGTATATGTAATAGCAACTAATTAGGTATTTGCTAATTCACAAGTCCTAAACATAAATATTTACTATATTGTTTTACTATTACATAAATAAAACAAACACAAAGAAACTACATCTATGTACCATGAATTGCGTTATTCTTAATACATACTAAGTTTTAAATCATTAAAAAATAATAGTAAAAGGAAGCATCCAAATTTTGCATGTTAGAGTATCGTAATAAGAATTCTCATTTTAATGTATTTATATTATACGGCAATAACAATATTATTATTGCAACTCAGCTTTCATTAGGTTTAATTTGGTTCTAGTCTTCTAGTCAATATATGACTAATATAAAATATCTTTAAAAATAACTATCTATTTTAAATGTCTTTATGAGGAAATATATTTTTATTTAGATATTTAATTAAATATTTAACATTTAAATTCCTCTTATTCTCAGCTACAGAACGTGCAAAAATACTTGATAATGCTGTACCAACTCAATTCAAAGTGAAATGTTTGATTAATTTAGTAAACATTAGTATGTTACTTATAATCTCGCCTTGAATAAAATTACTCTAATATGTAGGTACAAATTTAAAGGGATGCAGGGTGAGGTATACTGAAGGGGTCTTACCCCATCAAAGAGATCCACAGGAGTAGCAACGTATGTGTGACCAACTTCAAATAGGGCGAATGCAATCCGCATAATACCTACTAATATAAATTTGTAAAATCCGCGTTTAAAGTTACACAGCAGGAGCTACAGATCCATGGTATTAATTTGGAAACTTCCTTTTACCCTCCAATTATAGTTAACTACGGAAGTTTTTGAAATAACTAAAATTTTAAGACCGAATTTATACTATTTATCTAGAACACCTACTTAAAATAAAAAATTAAATTAATAGTAAAACAAGTCAAATTTTATACAATATACTTATAACATGGAACAGCTGATATTGTATTTAATAGACATTGTCTATGCAATTCAAAGAATTTGTACATGTAGGTGAAATTAATTGATGACGTTTATAATTAAAAAAAAAATTATTGTATATTATCACAATTAATACTTACATAAGAAAAATATATCTATCACTGCCGAACGGATACGTCAATTTATCATAATCATCGACGTAAAGAAATTACTAGGGAATCACTACTAAAGGTTCATAATTAAATAAATATGGCTACTAGAAATGGCAAATGTATCAAACAACCAATAAATCCAACCTATATAAAATATACCTATTTATTCGGTATCTAAAATCAACAATATCAGATAATATTGCTAGGCTTTTAGCTTGTATACTTGAGACTAATTTCAATGGATATTTTCGACTTGTAAGTATAATCACCAATTTTATTACATTCTATGGTATGCCCTATAGTCCTTAAAGCAAAGCACAAAATACTGAATTCAATAAAGAGGCATTGATACCCAAAAGATTCGTTACCGATATTTGTGATTGGTTGGTTGGATATTTTCGACCGCGAAGGTTACAAAGATAGTTTTTGTTTCGCGCGATATGTATCGATATGTAATAATATTTGAAATAGTCTTTGTCGATTTTTGTGTTGTAATGTACCTACGTAGTTTATTTAAAAGTTCTGTTTAGTTTTTGTTTTTAATGTTCGACTATTGAAATCAAAAGTTCTAAATATAAACTTTTCTTTATGTAAATCTAGTAGTGGATTGTGAAGTGAGCAGTGTTTTTAATTGTGAGTGCGAAGTTTTAAAATGCCGAAATCGTGGGGGGTGCAAAACTGGCAACATCAAGTAACTACAGCAAGTAGGTACTATAAAAAAACTTTTCATAAAATATAATGAAAAAATCAAGTGGTATTTGCAACCATTAACAATAACCGATATTTGAATATACAAATACAAATAAAATACAAATACTAATAACCATTGAACCTATAGCTATTTCCAACCGAAAAGGCTAATGACTATAATGGCTACTATAGTCAGTTGCGAATTTACCACTGGCCTTGTCTAATTTCAGAATATGTGTGCTACATACAGTAGGCGATATTTGGCGTTTTTCACTGCGATGACGGCGGCACATACCGTGATACAATGTAAATTGTGAGCGCGCAGTGTCCCCATCAGTGTTAAAATTGAAAACTAATATTGTCCTCTGCAATAATTAACTAACAGTTGCCATTGATCAAAGTTCCTTTATTTTTTTTTGTAAGTCACCACTGATTAGTCATCTTATTAAGTTATATTTAACACGCCAACATTTGGCAAATGTGCTGAATTGCGTCGTCAGAATTGATACTAAGCTAAAGGCCATCGTACATTATAACGTCTCGACCCAAATGTAACGTTAACCAGACTCGGAGTGGATCTTTCAAAATGGACTTTAGTCAGCGGCTTTGTTGAGAGTTGAAATGGTGGCATGGGTAAGGTTTCGAGTCAATATAATGAGGGACGACCTTTAATTAGTTACAAAAATCGACAACGTTGACTTACTTGTCAAATGTCTTATCATTACGGTAAATTATTTTTGACAAATACGCTCAGTCTTGAGATAAATATTATACCCGTATCACAATGACGTTCCAAAAACGTAATTGCCGTACCATATGCAAATAATTCAAAATAAATGCACTGTATAAAATTCCACATTCTAGAATCCTAAATTACAGTGCATAAGAAACGTTGAATAAAACAACGCATATGTAAAACTATTAGGAATACCAACGTGTTGCTTTGTAAAAGGAGTTATTAAGATGATTACCAACATTATGCAACATTGTAGATATTCTATATTTAGTTGTGTGCTTAGGGCAGTCTACTGTTGACACAGATTATAATAAAAGGCAGACATAGTTAAATTAAGAGATAAGCTGAGAAATCATAACTAAATTGAATTGGTGTTATTAAGAAATCGAGAAGCAGAGATCAAATTTTTTACTCAACAGTCTATAATAAGGTTATCGATGTATTGAGTAAAATACATAAGTATAACATATATGTACATCTGTATATAAGTCCACATGTACTTTAGTATATTCAAAACATAACATTTAATTAGACAATTACATTATTTACAGATACACTAATAAATCCCAAAAGATCGGCTTCTTTTCTTATAATCTGTGCTATGAAATATATCCAATTAACATCTCTCTGAATTGTACAACGATATAAGAACGAGATTTTTACAAAGGTGCAGTTAGTTCTATTGACTAGAATATTCAATATTGTATACGTAGTAGAAATATATGAAAGTATATTAAAAGAACACTTGATTCAAATATTAAAATGTATCGATTACAAATTTGCAATATACTTACATAGAAATAAAAATATTGAAAATCTAGGTGTCTAAGAATAAAGGATTTAGAAACACAGTTCCGATTGAAAGTTTGCCGCCCTTCGCACACTTTAATCTATCTTATCACATCACATAATATATCTACTTTGTTTATTAAATTTAAAAATTGTAATTTGGTAATTATTTAATATAATTAAGTGCATTTTTATGGTGCTCATTAACGTGTTAGTATATCGATAACGCATCGTCAACATACACCGAGTCACCAGGCGGGCCGACTGTGAGAGTAACTAGCGACTAAGTAGGTTATGCCACAAACTGCGATATACATTTTTCTTTCATTCCGACCCGGTTCCGTATAATATGCAATTCGTATAGAACACAAGAAAAATAAAACTACTAAAGAGCCGTTCCATAGGTAGTCGTTTCGAAACACCATTACACTTAACTGTGCCACTATCCACTATCACTATTTATTAAAATGTAAACGGAAAAAAACTTATAACTTTTACTTAACCCGTATCACAATTACTATACTGTTTATGTTTTATTATTATTGTATAACCCACATACATTTGGGAGTGATCCTATCTGCGATGCAAACGTACCAGCCCCGGAGAGCAAGTCTATGTGACATAGAATGGTTCGATCTTGATCATTTGCATGTGCTGTCTACAAGTATATTGCCCGCGACACAAGGGCATCATGTGATCTAGTACTATACTATAGTACACATAATTTTAATATGAAAGAGAAACTTTACGATGGCAAAACTAATCTAGCAAGCGAGACACCGGAAATGTTAAGTCCGTCTTATTTCCATAATTTGTTACGGTTAAAAATTGTAATCGATAGAAAAATTGGCGAATATAGAATAAGAAGCGACTAGTTTTTAAAATTTCATTCAATAATATAACATTTGGTCACATTAAATTTTTTTTAAACATCGTTGGTCTACAATACGCTAACCACTAACCTTATAACATTTCAATAAAACATTAATCCTAGTCTTTTAAGAGCCTCATTGACTTTAAAAATTTCGCATTTAGCACCGTCTCTTATAGTACAAGCTCATTGTACTACGCAACTACTTCAACTTCTTACATAGTAACACAATATAATACTAAATAAAAAACGACGGTTCTAATAGGTACCTCTCTTCTTTACAGAACGAAAGATCCTAGCTGTATGACTCTGTAGTCGTCGAACAACTCTTTAGTATCTCATCATACTGTACCATCGGGTAGCATTATTCTCTATGAACGATTTTATACAACTAACAATTATATATTATATTATAGTATAATATACATTACATCAAGACATTTTTTTTTATAAATGAATTAAAATATAGTTTGCACAAAAACATTAGTTGCAATTCGTCACAAGTAAATTCAAGTATTAATCGAAAATATGTTAAAAGCATTGAACAAACAAGTTGATTACGTTACGATACATAATAAAAATCATGTCGAGACACAAGAAACCATACATTTTGTATCAAGCATTCGCCTCCCATCAGACTCACGACCTCACGTCGGTGAGGGTCGGCAGCACCGTGCCTGGTACCCTGTAGAGTACGATTAGGCGAATGCCTGTTTTATGGACAGGCTATTACACTAATTTAGCGCTGATTCCCTCTGGCTGGAGGAATGTGCATGGAACTTATTTACTTAAATTGAACAATTTCATATTCACTATCAGGCACACTTAGCGGCAGCGTTTCACATCAGCAAAATATTTTGCTGACATTTTCCTGATCGTGCCCACAACACACCAATAGTTGGAAACAAACACAAAACATTGCAAATAGTCTATTCACCCGACTCAATGGTATCAATGATAAATATTGTCAATTTCGATAGTTCACCTCTGGGACTCGCTGACGAGCATGTAAGAGATCGCAGGATGGCGGGTGTCAGCTGGCGCGGCGACGCGGGGCACGGGTCCGGCGCGGCGGGCGCGGCGGGTGCTATAAGTCCGTCTCGGTTCACCGCTAGTCGCCCCGCCGCAGCCGCCGGGCCGCCGCCGTGTTGTGGCGATACAGAAACACCTGGGAAAAATCAAAGATAATTTTTGAAGTAAACCATCTTTATCTGCAGTAGGGGGGGTACATTTGGGAAGGCGCGTTACAGTGACGTCATGGATTTTATGTATGCATAAACTGTCTTTTATTTAATCACGAGGTATTGACGGCGGCTCCACCCGCGTAAAATTATCTTGTCTATCCACGGGAACTGTGCGTTTTTTCGGGATAAAAAGCCTATGTCGCTCTCCAGCCCATAAACTATCTCACGCAAAAAATCACGTCAATACATTGCTATGTTGCAGCATGAAAGAAGGACAAACCAACAAACACACTTTCATATTTATAATATTACTAAGGTAAGAAAGGATGTCAGATCGAGCGATCGATGTCATGGATACCAAGAGCGCAACATTGGCGGAGGGTGGTCAAATGGCTCATAGTGTTTAATGGCCGTCATTTTTATAGAACGTTTGTCCAATCACCGTTCAGCTCATTCATTCGGAAAGTCGAACTAACATTTAATGGTTATAGTTCGGATATTCTTCTAGTAATCGTAAAGTAGTCCATAGTTCTTTAAAACGAGAAGGTTTATTATCTCTCTATAGAGAGAGAGACAGGCAGAGCGTTTGTCAAGACTATCATGAATGTCATGATTAAAATAACTGTGTGTTTCAAGCACCTTTTATCTATTATTAATATCATAAAATTTGATTATGTTAAGTACTCGAAGAAACTTTCAATACCTTTCTATTTAACAATGATTCATGATGAAGATAATGATGAATACTTCTATAAGTATAAAACTTACTTGAATAATTATAACAACATCTAATGTGACCTGGAGGCCGCCACAGATCCAGAACTGTGTAGGTGCGTCCCTCAAAACGAAATATGCAGTCTTGAATAAGTCACCACATGTCCACATAATCACCATACTGACACTGAAAAGAAAACATGAAATATTTTACAGTCTTCCAGGTAGGGGCAGCAACTGCAAAGCTGGAGTGAGTGATAGCTGAGTGATTGTAATTTCAGTCTCTTAGATCCGAGAACGCTAGGTGTCCATCAAGTTCACCAACCCACACTTGGCCAGCGTGGTGAAGCGTGGCGATGGGTTTTCAGCAAAGGCACTATACTAGTTAGGCTTGAGCGATGGCTGTGTCACCCGGGGCGGTACCACTGCTACACCAATTTTTGCCGTGGAATAATGGTGGTTGTAAGCCATAATGGCCCACTGGAGGAGGCCTGAAGCGTACTCCACCGCGTTGCTCAAATGCAGATTGGTGGAGGGAGGGGTTAGTGGCCTATCCGAATGTCGGAAGTTTTTCAAGCTGCCCGAAGGCCTCCGAGAAGGCTTAACGAGTATTATCTGACAATGATAACCGGGACCGACGGAAAACGTGCCCTCCGAACCACGGAAGCGCTCAATAAATCTTGCCTCTAGCCTTCAACCATCCAACTTCCGGCCGGAACTGGCGACGCTTAACTCGTCAATCAGTTATTCTTTATTCATAAATAAATACATGTGATTTACAGACTTAACCTAAAGCACTACATGCACAACTAACGTATAATATATTTAATTAAAACTAAGAAATAATCTACAGAGTAGAATAAATTTACGTAATTTATTAAGATATATATCAGCATCTGGATTCTGAGATAGGAATCTATTGAGTAGGACATGCACTTTGACACATTGACACTCGCCGAGCGAACTTCGTGGAATAATTGATTTTCAACAGTTGGAAAGGTGTGGATGCCGGTTACACTTATACAAAAGGCGACCACCTAGGTCCTTAGGGATAGTAATGCATCTGTGACCAGCCTCAAATTGGACAAAAACTAACTGGACGATTACTAATATTTACTAACAGGATTGACTTACGCTAACAGTCCTAACTCCCACAGATCTATCACTAACAATAACCATATAATATACCTATTAAACCTAATACTAACAGGACCAACTAATTAATAATCTTCCTTCATACAGTCCTATTAGAGCTTTGTTACAGACGTTCGTGGGCGGCAGTGATTGGACGGACTGCATGCCAGTTTGCAATGCTCATTAAAAAAAAGTATTTACAAATGATTATATTACAACTACACATTAATTTAATTATGGGCATAGTTGATAAATGTTATAATGGACATGCATGTACGAAAGCTTACGTCGTTAGGCAGGATATAATGATGTGATTGTATATACCTATATATATACTTTATATTTTAACACATATTGTACGCCGATCATCTAAACGTAAATTATTATGACTTATGAATTATAACATTCATAACATACCTCATTCCTTCCGTGCTTTTATTCTGACAATTCTTGGTTATTTGCGGCGCTCCGAGCATGGCTTCGGTGAAGACAGCGAGAAAGCCGATCAACTCCACAAAGGGGGAGAACTCTATCAGCAGATAGGTGACGGCTGCTCCGAGCACGGAGAACACGAGCATGCAGTCCACATAGCTTTGGAAGTCAGTCCATGCCCAGAAATACTTTCTGTCCAAATCTGCAAGTTAATAAAAGTATCCTAAGTATGTTTATGGAAAATGTAATTAGATATTGCTTCATTTCAATGCAAAGAGCATGAAAAGGGGTCATTAGACAATTCATAAACGCTTACCTCTCGCGTCTATGCTGTGTGAAATAATATAGAGGAATGAAAATATTATATTGATATCAAATAAATGTAAATAGTGGTGCAACCTAAGAATGCGTTAATATTTTTAAGGTGCAATTTAAGTTATATCTGAATTAATTTAAACACTAGGGAATGCTCGCAACTTCGTCCGCGTGAAATGTGAAAGAACAGATTTTTTTTTTAAATGAAGATTATTTGTATTACAAAGAAAGTTCACTTAGTTTAACGTAGGATATTATATGAATGTTGGCAGTGTGGGGCAGTTTGATACAGACGCTAAGGGCTATAGCTATAAAACAGTTTAAGATAGGTATTGAGATAAGGTTTTTACGGTAAGATACAATCAAAATACAATAACTGAAAATTTCATCAAAATCCGTTCAGCGGTTTCGCAACCTATTCACGACAAAAAAAATTGAAACAGAAAGACAAAAGTTCTAATAGTGGATTATGTTTAAATGTCACAGAAATAGCATATTTTATTGAATTATTTACATTAATTTTAATATCTTAGACAGGCTAATTTTATTTATTGGTAAGATACGATAAGTTGGAACACTTACAATGAGTAACATATTTTAAACTACAAGTGCTAAAGCCACTGATATAAAATTACTACACATTTAAAATATCATTACCCAAAGCACTAAGGTCATTGTCATCCAAATGAGCAATATCATGTGACTTATCTATTAGATACCCAGTCAGAAGTTGAGTATTGTAATAAATCTTTAACAGATAGTATTTAATAATTATAAGATACTACACTAGCAAGGAAAATGAATTGGGAGTGTGGTTCATCACATTCATATCAATGGTTTCACAATTATCAAGACTTATTAAAATTTCGGTGCAGTTTTTTTCCTATACAAATTACATGCTTAGAACTAGCTGATAAGATATCTGTAGCAGCCATGTTATTTGAATGACCCAGGTCATTGTTCTGACCAAAGATGAGATGGCGCCAAGTAATGGTATTTTCAATTAACTTAAATGATGGACCCAATGGACAATGAACCATTAAATGAAAAACACAATGTTAAATGGACACATACAATTATTCATGTGATATGTTTAAGTTCATTGTAAAGTAATAATGCTACATTTTATATTATATTCAACATCCACAAGTCCATACAGTCACCTAGCATGCAATGCTGGAACAAAAGGCAAAGAAATATAACAAGTATTCGTACACTTCTGAGAATAACCACAAATTATAAAAAAAGACATGATGTTGCCACAATGTAAACAGCGAAACCCAATATGACAAGCATGAAGATTGTTGCTGCAACAAAAACCTTAAGGATGAGAAACAAACACAGTGATGGAACCAAAAGGAAGTTTGGAGTTCAACTGGCGCGATGACTGGTGACTCACCATAGAAGCGACGAGGCTTGTCCCCACCGCTGAGCCCACTGCGCTGATCCAGCCAGCGTGCAGTGTCATCTGGCTGAGCTGAGCCGTTTACACAACACAATAGTATATATAACATGTATATTGCACCTAATTTCACCATCAATCACACCAACCACCAAATAAAACAAAATAACATTAACATAAAAAGGAAAGTTAGAGCTGAAAATAACAGAGCTGCATCACCTAATAAGATGGAAACTTTAATATCAATTTTAGTTTTGAAATCGAAAAATAACTATTTTAATTGTATTAAGTAGTGAAGAAAACTAACTAACAGGGAAAGGAAAATCAGAATTGGTATGTAAAGACATTTTAAATAAATGTTAGCCATTAATATATATATATATATATATACTTTAATCACCTGTTTTAAAGAATTTTAGAAGTGTTATATATTTTTTTTATCTACCAAATAGTATCATAATTGAATTATATTTATGACGATATAATTAAATATTTGAGGACTAATTCCTATGGTATTGTATGCCTAACTAAATCAACACTATGTGACATTTCTTTTTGCCAATCAAGTACCTTATGTATTTTATTCAGGGTGTCAATTTCACCGTCAAGTATTATTTATTTATTACACTTATAAACAGATAAACTTGTAAGTATTGATAAGTATGTTCTGTTGTCTCAACCTATAATTAGAAAAATAATGTCAATCATCTTCAACTCCTCACCTGCGAACTACTGAGCACTAGTCTCCTCTTAGGATTAGAAGTGTCATAGTCCACCACCCTAACCAAGTGCCAGTTTGCATAAAATAGTGTTGGCATTGGTAGAAATATAATATACCTACCTACAATAAACTAAATTACAATTAGATACACATCTTCATCAGTTTTTTTTTACTTTACATACCAAAAGAGAGTAACAAAGCTCTAATAAGATAAAAGTAAATAATAATCAAGCAGAAAGATGCAATGATGACGAGCTACTGTATTGTACAAACCTGTAAATATTCTCTCCCTTGCTCTAATAATCTGATTCTTTTTACGAACCGTGACACACAG
>DWLO01002036.1:0-13388 GCA_018245335.1 Dalla quadristriga | reverse complement strand
TTGGGATAAAAAGTAGCCTATGTTACTCGCTGATAATGTAGCTTTCGACAAGTGAAAGAATTTTTAAAATCCGTTCATTAGTTATTGAGCCTATTCGTTACAAATAAACATACAAACAAACAAAAGTTTCCTCTTTATAATATTAGTGTAGACGATTGTATGGATCAGTAGTGTTTTGGCATTTAATAAACTAAAATTACGATTACTGATTCTACGTGAAAGCCAGAGTTTTGTGTTTGACCGAAGGATACTTTTTTGTTAATGCGTTTATGGTGCGACCCTCCCCCGACCGTAACCGAAATTTTGCGGCTTCGGTCATTGACCCTTTGGGTGCAAGCCGTGATAATGCATGAGGGTGTGCGTTTTTTTGAATCAAAGACAAGCTCCAAAAGTATTAATAATAAAACAGAAAACCTGATTAAATATTCGTATCCCTAAGCGCGGTAAGGATAGATAAATAAATAGGCCGTTGTTTTTATTTTCCCACTTAATAAAGGAAAATGGTCATAATTCAAAACAGAATCATTATTAAGCTTCTATTCAACCTTCTGGCATAGCACAAAACACACGTAACTGATGGAGCTGTAGAGAGGGAATTGGCCAATCCCGGCTGATCAGATAGATGGAACAAACCAATTTTGTTCTTTCTATGTCAGGTATTATTAGTCCTTCATATTTGTACACCCTGCCTTACCTTTTCTTCTATTATGTCCTTCACCCAAAGGTTGTCTGGAAGAGATCGCTTTATAGCGATAAGACCGCCTTTTTTACTGTGTCTTCTGTGTATATTGTTGCTGTAATTACTTCCAGTGTACAATAAAGAGTATTCTATCTATCTATCTATATATTATTGTTCATGTCTAACAAAGGCACAATTACCCAGATATGAATCCAACCATCGGTTATTGACTTTGATATTGACTATTTTGCAATAAAAAGATGCAAAATTTTCATAATGTTGGGTAGCGCCTATCAAGAGAACCAGAATGGTTAAAGATACTATAAATTATAGGTATGTATGCAAATTAACCCACCAAATAAATGCAAACAATTTATTTCTAAAAGTTTACCGGTTCAGAAAAAGCAACGCATCAACGCCTTACAACCTCCACACTATAGAAACATAGAGGGACTCCACACTACTCCACACTACTATAGACACATTTGTTTTTCACGTGGTCTAATTAATTTCTTTTTTGATTCTTTGGAGCATTTTATACTTGCATATGTGCAGGGATAATTAAAGGAAGCCCTTTAGCCCCTACTAAGCAGTAGGGGCCGCCGATGTCGTAGTCAATAATTTAACATAAATTATTTTATGTATCTTTACTTAGTTGTTGCCAATATTTCAGCCCCCTGAGTTTGACGTTTTCTGATGCATTTGCAACAGGTGCATGAATAACTGTGATTACTTTTACTTTTGGTGAATTGAGTAGCTCCTTTCTGGAAAGCAGTGCTGTCTATTTGGTTAAGGTTTTTAAATAAGTCATCTTTATTAACAATATCAGAATTGACGGAATCTATCTGTATTTCAAATAAAGGTTTCTCATCAACACATTTTTTTTCTGCAGTTGACTTTTTTTGTAAAGTTTTTTTTCCATTACCAATTAAAGATCCATTATCACAAGGACACGTGTCTATTTTTCGTTCGTACGATGATATGGTTAACCGCCTATCCCCACCTCCTTTACTTATTTCTTCTACATCTATTTTTCTTTTACAGCATTCACAATACTGGAAATCTTCGGCGGACTCTGAATGTGTAATTGCCTTTTTAAGGCTTTTTATCCAAGTATTTTCAAGTAAACGAAATACACCTGATACTTTAGGATCATTTTTATTGTCAGAATTCAGTGGGCAATCATTTACCGAACAAGAATAACAAAACCTGGACCGTGTACTAGATTTATTCTGAAAAAACTTTCTTCGATGCATGTGACTACTCGAATTTTTTGAGTGATCAGCAAAAGTAACCCTCATTTTAGAATGTTTTATTGCAGACTTCCTAGCTCCTTGACTTTTTGAATGCTCAGCATCAAGTTTTACCGTTTCGTGATTTACTGCAAACCCACGTTTGTGTTTTAAAATAGGTTTTCTAGTTTCATCGGTTGTCTTTGGACAAACGGCAGGATAGTTATCGCTTACAATTGATTTTGGTAACGTCGCATATTTTGCATTTTGGGGTTTAATTGTTAATTTCATTTCTGGTCTCTGATTTTCAAAAGTAAATTTGTTATTGCGATCAACAGGACTTGTTTCAGTTCGCCGACAAAAAAACTTAGCACACCGACATAAAAATGAACTATTAAAACTAGATTTTGTTTCCAGATTGTTTTTGGGTATTGATTTGATGCTTTTATTTGCAGTTAATCTTTTACCTTTACCAAACATTAAAGTATCACGTTTTTTATGATCATCTTCACGTTTATTCTGCATTGAATCACGTATTTCCTCCAATTTACCTTTATCAGAAACTAAAACCTTGCTTTGTTTTTTATTAAATTTGCTAGGAGTATATGGTAAAATAGTTTGCAAGTCGTTCTTGGTTTTTCTTCCAAAGAATTTCCCATTATTATAATCTGGGCAACTGTTGGGATCGCATTGTAAGGAAGCAAGCTCTTTCATTCGTAGATATTTCTTATCGGTCTTAGTAGCAACAGTCTTAACGTTATCTAATGATTTCAGATTAATAGATTTCGATTCCTTACATCTGTCTTCCTTTCTCAAAAGTATATTTTTATTACATGACTCTACCACTACTCTTTTAACTGTGAATGATTGAGGATATCTAACATTAATTTCCGGACCATTTATGTTTTTTTGGCGTGTAACGCTCTGAAGTTGTAGTGTACAAAAACATCTCTTCAAAATTTTGGCGGCATCGGAAGACAGATTCTTTGTTTCAATTACATCCATTTTGGAATTATGATGTCGAAATTTTCCTGCTCGGGATGTAACACTTTTACATAAACACGATTTTAAATCTTTTTCATTACCCCTTGTTCGAACAATTTTTTGTCTACGGATAACAAGGGGTTGCGACTTTTCTTTAAAAAACTCTACATTAAATTTGTAGTTCGATCCAATTCTGACAGCACGTTTATTTTGTCTATTTTGATACATTCCGGGAGATTTCCATAAAATTGATTGCAGTTCCGAATGACGTGCAATATTCTTTTCTTTTACGAAATGAGACTGCATTTTGTGGTATCTTACTTTAGAAGTACATTTTCCTAAAGATACTGTCGATGTATTCCCTGCTCGTGTTCCAATATTGCGAGATTTACGTATTATTCCTCTTTTCCTCATTTTATCTAAACATTTATACGGATTACATTCGCCGGGAATGCACATTAGAGACGGACATTCATAAACACCCATTTCTCGTGGTACAGCATACTTTACTTTCGATTTAGTCATTTTGTTTTCAGTTCTTTTGAGTGGTTGCAATGGTTTCTCTTCCAATCTAGTGTTATCAGATTTTTGTAAGAGTTTCAAAGTACTAAAACATCTTTTTGGTGCAGTATTAGCTGCAGAGCTCGTTAAACGTCTTTTTAAGTATGGACATTGGGATCTTTGACAGCGTTGACCTCTTCCCTTACTACCAGAACCTTTGGAGTTTACCCGTAACTTCTCTGATGTTGTTTTAAATTTGGAGACTTTGTAGCTCCTTAATTCACTATAATCTTTATTTTCAGCAACAGGTTGCCCATGGTCTTTAAAAAACTCTACATTGAAACTGAAATTTGAACCAACACGTACTACCTGTCTGTTTGGGTTATAAAGAGTGTTAGCCGAGTATTTATTTGATTCTTTATTAAGTCGCCCTCGGTTGGCATCAGTTGACGATCCATGTGAACTACATTTTCGTTTCTGTATACATTGAGCATCCGTGGACCTAGTTTTTTTCCCTCTAATCGAGTCCGTTGCAGAATCTTTTAAATAACGTTTATAGTCTGTCCCAAAATCTCGAAACTGCCTTTTTTGGATTCGTTCTAAATCCTCATAAGGATCACACTCTCCTGGTACACATACGGAAGGTACACATTCTTGAGAGTGTAATGTTCTAATTGATTTTTTGGTTCGATGATCTCTTGGGTTTCTGCTTTGAGTGGAAGTGCCTTTAATTTCATATATTACTGCGTGAGTTAATGATCGATCTTGTAACTTTCCGACTTTAATAAATTTGAAAGCACAGACACATTTTTTCAAAAACTGCTCAATGATGGAATGCTTAGACCTTGGTTGGTCACCGATATTAAGCTTATCAGGTGTTGTTTTTAAAGCTTTATTGTTATGTGCTTTATTTCTCGACTGTAAAGTGCAGATACAACCTTTTGAATGTGCCATTCCGGTTTCTGTTGCCTGCATTCTAGTAGATACTGACTGCGAGTCTTCATTGTGTCTTAAAGTTGATGGTTGCACTTTTTTGTGGCATTTTAAGGGTTTCTTAGAGTACTGCTTCAGGTGTGCCTGTCCTAGCGGGTGATGTGTAACTATTTTAGATGCGTCATTTCCAGTATCTTTTAAAAACTCTATGTTAAAGCTAAAATTAGATCCAATTCGAACAGCTTGTCTGGTCTGATCAGAAGAGTTCACTTTACTAGTTTTTTTAATAATACTTATGTTTTTTTTATGTTTAGTTGCGGCACTCGTAAACTTTACCTGCAAATTTTCATCTCTCCTTTTTCTGGTAGCAAAAGTACCCATCGATTTTCTATTAGCATATTCCGTAATCGTTCCTAAATTTTTAGTTTGTACCGGTCTTTTCCTGATTCGCTCTAAACATTCTACCGGATTGCATCCACCAGGGACATAAATGAATGGTTCACACTCACATGATGATATATTCTCTCTATCGTGGTACTTTTGTATAGGTTGACCTTTAAATTGTTTGTGTGATTGCGTTTTGGCAGTTCTCGTTGTCTCTATACTTTTTGTATCAATTTTTTTCATCTTTTTAGGTTTATCAAACCGGTTAGTAGGCCGCCTATTTAAAAGCTTTAAGGTAAAAAAATTACGTTTTAGTGGGGGACTGGACGCAAATGTACTAGCTTCTTTTTTCGTACTTTGTGTCTCATAACTACGTACGGCAGGCCCTACGCTTTCAGTTCCAGTACTTTTAAAACGATTTCTTTTTGCCATTTTAATATTCTGTACATCTATGCTAGGATACATTTTACCGGCTCTTGGTTTTTCTACTTTTTCACCAACTTTATAAAATTCAACATTCAAACTAAAATTTGAACCAATTCTCACAAGTCGCTTATCTGCATTAGCTGTAGATTTGCCAGCAGATAGTTTGTTTTTTGTCAAGTTTTTTTTTTGCTTGTAGTGTTTTTGAAGTAACACTTGAGTTTTCTGGTTTCTTGGTCGATTAAAACTTCCAAAGCCACTACATACAGATTGTATTATAACTGACTCAGTTTCAGATCTTTTTGAACATAGCTTAGCACTTCTTCGTTGTAAAATTTTATGACATAAATACGGATAACATTGGCCGTGAACACATTTTCCAGGCTCACACTTATTAGGCTCCAAAGGAGGTAAATGTACTTTGTTTTTATAATAATTGGTATTTGTTCGTTTTTCAGCAGTTCCAATGCGCTTGTTTTCAGATCGATAATCTTTGGCTTCTTTGTTTCGCAAACCAAGTAAGCGTAAATATTTATGCATTAATGTCGTTGTATTACGCCGATTCGGAATTTCAATGTCCTGAAGCTTTGCCGTACAAAAACAACACCTAACAGACGAAGTGGTCATCGTCGATGCTTGATTATATGGTCTTTCCATTTGTGTATCTCTACTAGTAACACTTTTGCTACTTTGAGAATACCTTTGAGAACCCTTTAACTCTTTCTTATGATCTTTTTGTCTAAGACAAATCCCCAATTTCTTCATTCTCTGATCTTGTCTTACAGTTTCTTTAATTTCTGGCACAGTGACATTATGTGGTGTACCTTTATAAAATTCTATATTGAAACTAAAATTTGAACCAATACGCACTGCTTGTCGTGAGCTTCGCTCGACAATAGGTAAATAAATATTTTCATTTATTTTAATATTTTTCATGCTTCCCGTAGTTTTATTATATGCTTTCCTAGGTTTAGCACCCACCGCACGGGTTTTAAGTTTAAGATATCCTTCACTTGTCATGTTTGAAATAGATCTATAATCAAATCGTGAGGTGTTAATACCCAAATCTTTTTTGCGCTTCATGCGTTCCAAGCATTTGTAGGGATAACATTTACATATTATACCTGGTTCGCACTCATAAGGTTTAAGATCATGTAAATTTACTGTAGGAATGTTATGGTATTTCACATTTGCAGTTCCAACTTTAACATTCTTTGATTCAATACTCGGTGGTTTTTTAGTAGATAAAGTGTTCAACTTTACATGCTCTCTGTGAATTCTGCCCTTTCTTCGTAACTTCTGCGTACAAAAGCATCTTTTTATCATAGGGGTGTAAGTAGCTCTGTGCATTGAAGTTGTAGTTAACTGCGATTGGCCATGTTTACCGGATGGAGTTTTCTTACTTTGAACTTCTCTCCTTACTCCTGTACAATTTAAAGGCTTTCGAATATATGCGCCAGTGACCTTTGATCTAAAGCTAAAGCTTGAACCTACACGGATGGCCTGTCTTTGCTTAGTTTCATGGTGGCGTTGATCTTTATATCTCGCGGTTTCACGTGAATGTTTACGTATACGTCGTCGATATTGCGTATTCCTAGAACCTGATTCTTCATAACTCGTAGCATAACTCGAAATTGATTTGTAAGTAGGTTTTGTACCAGAGACCTTATGTACATTTCTCGCTAATCGTCTCTTTATTGTCTTTTGACAGTCATAGGGGTTACATTCACCAGCTATGCATATACCAGGTTCACATTCATAACGTTTTAATTTATTTCTCAGTATCCTGCCAGTTGGATCACCTTCATTTGAAATTTTTACATTCATTGCACATAAAAATGTATCTAAATAGCGACTAATGCCAGTTATTTTATTATGATTGTAGTTGCATGGTTGAATACCTACTTTTTTGCATTCGTGTAATCTTTCATCCACACATGCACAACTAGTTATTTTTACTGGTAGTTTTATATGCCATAACCCAGACATGTTGCAAGTATTTAAGTCTCTTATAATTTTAACATCTAGGCTCAAACTAGAATTTATCTTTAGCGGTTGTTTTAACTTAATTGGAATTTGAACTGCTGGGCCAAGTTTGAAAGAACTATATTGTGACAAAGAATTAGGACCAGACTTCTTTAATTGGAATGAACTAGTCGATATTGATATCCTTTTATTTGTAGGGTGAAACGGTCGCATTTCTGCAACTTCTTGGAATCCTAGTTTCGGAGATATTATTTCAGTTTTTGTAGTCATTGCTGTACTAACGGTGAAAATGTTCGGTGGATAAAATTTGTCTCTTGTACTTAACATGGAGGAAACTGTATGGTACCGTTTGGTTTTTTTTTTTAGATTCAATATACTAAAACATCTTTTTAGCATAGGACGAACTAATGAGACCTTATGATGTTTTCTTGGCTCCAGTGCTTGAGTGTCGACATGATGAATACGTACTTTGGTGACCTTAATGCCTTTATTCTTGTAAATTTTTGGATGGAGTTCAGAAGGTTTCTTATCTTGGTACTTAGATAACTGTACCTCTTGTGGTGGTTGTTTAGAAAATTCAATATTAAAACTGAAACTGGAGCCTACACGCACTGCTTGTCGTCCTGGAACATCGATATATGTTTTTTTCAAGTCATTGCGATCTAATTTAAAATTATTCTTATACCGCCGCCGGGGAAAGCTTGTTTTACCTGGCTTGGTTGGAGCTATTGATGACTGAACAATTTTAGCTTTGACAGTTGCAGCGGATCTTGAAACTATACTTGATGTAGATTTTGTTTCACGTGAACTTGTATACGATCCTTTGGAGTTGTGCCTTATACGTGGACCGTTTCTTAATTTCAAGATATTTTTACAAAATATCGGATCACGTTCGCCTGGAATGCAAACACCAGGCTCACACTTATACGGGAGCAATGTATGTTTTTTAAGTTTTAGTCTATGTTTTTTTTTCGATTCCACATCTCTATCGATCATAGAGGGTACTGCTTTTCTTGATCCCAATGAAGTTACTGTTCCCAATGAGGTTTGAATAAATTTTTCAGTTTTCATATTTTTATGTAATTTTAAAGTACTATAACACCTACGTACCGTAGATTTTGCTTGTTTATATACTCTAGTGGATGTACCTTTAATTTTTCCAAGTTTAGGCGATATGTAAATTCTTTTGCTGCGATTGTTTTGTCCCGTTCCTCTAGTGGAATGTGCTTTTAATTCATCCTGAATGCCTTTTTTATAAAATTCTACATTGAAACTGAATGTTGAACTAATACGGACAGCTTGCTTCTGGGATGAGAAAATTTCATTCTTTGCCGATTCTTGGTGAGTTGGTATAAGCGATACCTGTGATAAACGTTCTTTTCGTTGCACTTCTTTTGATATATTTTTGTCGGCTGTAGCTAATGTTGATTTATTCTCGAAGCTCGACACGGATCTGTAATTTGTATTAGTTTTTACGATACTGAGCCGTTTCACACATTCTTGCGGATCACTTACGCCAGGTTTACACATGAAGGGCTCACATTCAAAGGGCAACAATGCAGATGAACTAACATCAGTCACTAGTTGTCTTTGTTGTGATGACATAGGAACCGCACCGCATTTATTCGTCTCTATCATTCTAGCTTTATGTTTTTTAGGTATTACATTCAAAGAATCTTGTGACAATTCTGATGAAGATTTAAATATGACTTGTGATCCTTTATGGTGTCGATGCACTTTTTTTCTCTTACGTCTAGGAGCGTGTCGTCTTATCTTTTGATTCGATTGATGTGTACCGGGAGGTTGATTTGATCCGGATGTTTTCGAATCAGGAACAATTTCTGAATTATCAACTATTTTCTGATTGCCATCTTTTAAATCAACTTTATTTACTTCTTTAGTTTCAAATATCAAACGTTGGCCCATTACTTTGTTTCTAGCTTCAACACGTAGCATTGGTTTATATTTTCTTGGATGTGTTGCGGTTGTTTTTGCATATTCTTTAGCTTGAACACTACTACTTGATTTTCGTAATTGTAGTCCCTCAACTTTGTCTTCTTGATTGATAATTTCATACTTTAATGCATGTGCACGATCCCGCCTACGGTTGCGTTTCTGTGATCTTCGTAGTTTTATAACTTTAAAACATTCTTCAGGAACACAAGTATCAAGATTGCACTCAAAATTACACTCCCAGTCTTTCAACATTTCTTTTCTTTTAAGATAATCTTCAAACTTCAATAAAGAATCTTTTTTTATTTTAAACGTTGTTTCGGGATATTCGACAGGCTCAAATGTCCTGTATTTTGGCTGCAAAGCTTTTACAGCTTGTATCGATTTTCGTAAACCAGATTCAATATTTGTTTTTACTTTATTCTTTACCTGTTTAGCTTGTTCTAGAGATTTTTTTATATTCGGTTGTAAATTCTGTTTAATGTATACTCTAGATTCGTTAAGTTTTCTCAGATCGGATTCTAATTTATCATGAAGATCCTTATATTTATGATACGATTTTGTAGCCAAATTGCACAATTTAGGTTTTTTTATCGCAGGCTCTTCTTTCGTGTTAAATATTGGTTCTTCTAATGGAACATGACGCACCTTGCGAATCACGGCCTTCGAGTGCGTTTTAATCAAACTACAAAATTTCAATGTGCTTGTACACGGATCCGATCTGATATGCCTTGCTTTGAAATCTATGCGTCTTTTATTATATCGCTCTCCCATTCTGCCATGAACTGTTTGCCTGTTTTCGTTCTTGTAAATTCCAGCATATGCTTGCTTACCCGTTCTGTCTTGCCTTATTGGATCGTATTCTCCTACGTATGTACGCGCATAAACTCGTTTGTGTCTATGTTCTTTCTTTACGCTTTCCAACATTTTTACATTTGAAGAACAATTGCAATAGCTGCAGCATTCACTTAGTTTCTTTTCACCAAGGGCTGCTACTTTATCAATACAGTCACCCATTTCTAAGATCGCCCCACTTTTCTCTGATGATTCAAGAAGTTTAATCTTGGGGTAATGTTTCCTAGGTCTTAAATCTGCGTTTTTGTCGAGACTTAATGTGCTGTCATAAATTATTCGATCTCTTAGATCATCATACACAGCTCTGATTCTCACAAACCTATTGAGAAAATTGCGTTCGCGTAAAGGAATATACTTTCCGTAATACAATCGGTCTAATCTCGAGCCGCGTGCAGTATATTTCCTGATAGAAGGTTGCTCAGACTCACTTATATAGATACAAGACGTACACGAACAGCTCTGACAGGTACTGTCCGTCTTTCGTACAGGCTTCATGGCTGGTGTGTCACTTTTTCTGCTTTCACGATAATATAACCGTTATGAAGCTTACAAGTCTAAGGTTTCAAACAAACACAATTTACATATCACAAGCCTCTTCACTGTACATTTCACAAAACCGTTCACCTGAAATGTAGACGAAATCAGTCAGATATATCAAAAGATACATAATCTTTAATTTTAGTATGAACTGGCATCTTGCAATTATCATAGCATAAAGACTGACGGGAGATTGAAAAAAAACCGTTATCCCAATTTATTTGGATAGCTAATTGGGATGGATGAAACAAGGGTGTTAATAATGCAAAAAATATTTTTTCATTCCAGGAAAATACCTTTTTACCCCTGTATCTTTTGTAAAGTTTCATCTAGCCAGACAAATAAGAAGCCGGTCAAGACGAAAACCTAATCGTACTATTATATTATAAATGCGAAAATGCTTTGTTGATTCGTAGTTCTTCAACACAGGAAGAGAGCAAATGATTGTTTGGCATGTTTGAATAGAGATAGTGGAATAGATGCGGTAAATATACGCGCGGAGAGCCATGGGCAGTCTCCTGTTTCATAGTCGGAGGGCCAAAGTCACCCTTTCAAAAGCACTGAAAACCCCAGACGACATACATCTTTAAGGTATGGACGAATCGGCTACCCTTTAAGTAAGTCTAGGTAAAAGACATGATGTATAAGTATAATGAGCATAATATTATGGAACCTCATCATCAACCTATCACGGTAACCATGTGCGGATTGGCAGACTTCACACGTCTTTGGTGAACAACTTTCAAGCATGGAGGTTTCTACACCGATAAAGCAAGTGAATTTAATTAAAACCACTTTATTAGTAACGAATGGTAGTAATGTAGTTACGAATGTAAGAACAAGCAAAACTTGTAATAAATCTTACCGGACAATAACAAAATGTGTAACGCCACATAGAATTAATTTTCAGGGAACATTGAAGCATTTTAATAATCTGATCTCAAGCATTTTAAAATATTACATACAAAACTTCGTACAAAAATGTTAAAACCGCATAACTATAAATGTTGCATACCATATTTAGTAAAAATAAAATGACAATAAGCCTGACAATTGTAAAATACGTTTTGAAAAAATCATTTTGACATGTATGGGCCAGATATGATTAATGCAATGTGGATTAGGGGCTCTACACACTAAAGCCGCCCAACCCAGCTTTGCCGGTTTAAACCCTTTCGTCGAACATACATTGATCGAGTACATCGACAATAATGGTTTTCGTGCGCACGAATCCATACGCGTGCATAAAGAAGGGGTGATGGTAGGTATAAAATTTTAATAAAAGTAAACCACGGTTTTCCCTCTACAGCATAAAAAGCGGATTTATCTGGTTTGATTTCTATTTACTAAGGTGCAAGTCTATCTACGAATAATACAGGAAATACGGTTAAATAAAGTACCTAACGATTTTAAAACAATTTTAGTATAATGGCTTACTTAATCAATACTTTTTTATTTTAAGTGGGTAAGCGGTTATAATCACATTAATTTATCGGAATCGCCCAACTAGTTTCGGTCCTATACGTATGCGTTCGGAATCAAGTCGCGCACGACGGGCGTTAGCGCCGCTCAGTGACTCTTGAAGAAGGCCCACCTATTGGATCGAAACTAGTCGGGCGATCCAGTTTATATTAACGTTTACCCACCTAGAATAAATACTCGCGAATCCTGGAGCAGTCAAATACTTTTTAATTAAGTCAAATTGAGTTCCACAAGTTGAGGGGAATTTCTTTCCGCAGTGATAATTACAACATTTACAACGCTTTTTCTGTGTAAAACTGTACTTGACTGATGTTTTTTGACCTACTAAGTTTTGGACCCTTATAAGCTAACCGTTCTGTAATAGGTGAGATATATAGATATATCTTCTGTCCAAGGTATTGTTTCAGCACTAGCCTCATCGGAGACTATCTAAGACTACTTTATGACCAAGTTGGTAGATAGGGTACCTGCTTGATAAGCGAAGAGCGAATACTAGTCTCGGCCGGGGAGACATTCATTTGACATTTAAAACATTTTTCTCGGGTCTTAGTGTCGCTCGGTCTCGATAGAGATATTAATTTATTGCTCCTACACACGGATAGCAAATGGACAACTGCAGCGGTCAACACTGGTCGTTGGCTGCCGCCGCCTGCCGTTGAAGCTGTCCGGCAGCTGCTGTCAACTCCAGTTGATGATGTTCGGCAGCTGCTGTCGACTTTGTTAATGCTTTTCGGCCGCTGTCGCAGTATCGATAGCAGCTGTGTTTAGTGAATTTTATAAAAATGGGTACCTATGATAGGTACATACCTACCTATGATACGGTCATCGGTTGTATTTCGATAAGTGATCAGCGATTCAAATTCTCACTTGACGATGTTCTCTGTAGTTTTCTACCAATCTCAGCACACAATCTAAAACCTAATCTGTTGATTAACTTTATAAATACTAAACACTATTAACTACTTACGAGGTAGGTAGTACCTAAGTATTCAATTATTTTATAGGTACCTATCTTATCTTTCATTGCATGAAAGTTAGGCTTACGATCAACCTGATGATAAGAAACTAGGTATGTCACCATCGCCTATGGACATGGGTGGCATCAGAAGAACCCCACCATAGTCTACACATTTTAAAATATTTAAAATAATATGTAGTTCAGAACTAGTAAAAAGACTCAAACTATTTACTACAACTATATTACTACCTACCACTAATTACTACTTTTGCTGCTACTAGTAAAAAGTGTTACGGGAACTTTCCTGCGAAAACGAATATCTAAAAAGCTTCAAACCTTGACCAGTTACTAGGAGACACAACTAAAAATTAAGTCCGCGCCACACAGAGTAAAAGCCTCTACTCTGACTCTACACAGAAAGTTATAGTGTAGTATTTATTCATCAGTCATCAGAGGTTAGTGACTCTCGAGACACCTGCGT
>DWLO01002035.1:0-13392 GCA_018245335.1 Dalla quadristriga | reverse complement strand
GGTTTAAAGCACAGTCTTACTTAAATTTAGTTCCAAAAATCCCTGGGCGCGAGGTAGAGATCCCTTAACCACTTTTGACTACCTACTACGTGATTGCTTGTTTGTGTACGTAAAAAAAGTATTAAGATTAAACACACTTGAGAATTTTCAATCTCATCCGATTCCGAAGCTTTCATCTGCATACAGTGAGTTGCAAACGAGCGGCTTAAAAGCTGTGGACAATCGGATTAGCCTCTACATATCCATTTTGTAGCTGTGAGGATAGTGAGTCAAATTCTCCTGAGTTGCGGGGAATGATTCTCCCAGCAGTGAGTTAGAAAAAGCTACATAAGTAAATTAAACGTCAGTTCCCTCGTTGTACCCATGGGTCCCACGACAAATTAGGTATGGCGATGATACCGCCTAAGACGTATCGTTTACAGATTATGCCACCTTACATTTTCTCGTTGTTTACCTAATTTAAGGTAATTTCTGATCTGATCCTGTTGAGACAGTTACAGGTTATTAGGTGTGAAAAGATTGAGACCACCATAAGAGATTTTATCCTGTTATCGGTGTATAGTGTCCGAAAATAAGAAAAAAAATGTACAAAACTTTGACAACAGACAAACAGCTCTTTAGACTGAAAAATGGTACTTACGCCTCTTGCCTCTCCTCTCAGAAATCTCTTGACAGCGCTTGAACCCACCTACGGTAAAGCTTCGCGAGTTTTACAGGAAATAATGCTTGTACAAGTTTGTAAACAAACATAAGAATTTGATATTGAAATGAATTGAATAGAGTAAATTATCATTTTATTAAAATGAACGATTTTTTATCGTTATTACAGTTCATATTACGAAGTTAGCATTATATAGCTGAAATTAACATAGTTTATTACAAACGTAAGTACTTATTGTTACTGTAGATCCTGGAAAGAGGCCAAAGTGTCTTCGAGCAGATCACAATCTATATGTTACAGTCAAAACCCTTAACCGGTCAAAAGTAGTTTCAACTGCATTAAACAGTCAAAACCACTTATGTCCTGATGTAAACTGCAGTAAAAAAAATTGACCGATTGAAAATGTTGACTGTAACATGTACAAACTTGTATTTTTTTTATTTATATTTGCATTTTTTTATGAAATTTCTTTTAACTAAGCTATGGCTGGGATTGTTAAACAAAGTGGGCACTATTTGTAACTATTTGTAAGTTGTGTGTAAACATGTCATACCTACATAAATACTAACATAGACACATAAATACAAGTAGGTACACGCTTGAATGACGATAATTTCCGTTCAATACAATATATTTTTATGTGATAAGCCATATCAAAATTATAATTAGTAGTCGTTTCATAAATTTTGAATAACCCGGGTTCCGAGAAGCCTTACTATAGATAAGTACAGAATTTTTCCTTACATAATACTTTTTTAATATTATCTCTTCGAGATCTAGCAGAGGACGGTTTTAATAATAATGCTGAGACATCGATAATATTACGAGCATTGAAGTATATTTAAGAGTATTTCTCAAGATAGTACTCCAAGTAATAATTTAGAACCTTCTAATGGCAGCAAGTTGAATTTACCTTGTAAGTAGAAAATAGCTATTCAAAGCGGTGATAGCAGGGAGGTCCGAGGTTCGAATTTCAGGCACGCACAAATGACTTTTGTATGTTATCGCCTGCTTTAACTTACTAACTGCTTTAAATTTATTATTATCTGAAAGATAATCATAACTGTGAATGACTGAACTTTGATCAAATATCATTTTTATTTGAGGAATATTTTACATATTTAAGTAATACCGCCATCGTATTGGCGTGACACATTTGCTCGCCGATCCCCGAACTCAGCCACTCACTAGACGTACTGGAAGTCCACTCCGAGCCCGGAGGAAACCAACCGGACTCGGGACAGCAGCAAACCTTCGCCAGGATCAACAAACGTCAGAAGCAGGTAGGTTGCCCTCTGTATACTCCAGCCTTGGCTAATATTGGCACAGTGTTAGCGCAGACTTTAAAAAATCGTTATCACATTCTACAGCCATCTGAACCAGCGCTTAATTTTACCCCGCATAGTCACTAAAGTGTTTTATTAAAGAACGCGTTCAAAATTTGTTTTGAATGAAATTAATAGCAAAGCGAATGCTGTCTTACTAACCACATCCGCCATTAGACATATGTGACAAACCTCGAATAGAATAATACCAAAGCGATCTTTCTTTTTTCGCATGGACAGTTGCTATTGATCCTACTGGCCTTTACAGCGTCACAAGGACTATGCGAGGGACTGTTAGTTTGCCCTGTTAGACTATTAGTTAGTTAGCCCTGTTAGTATTAGGTGTTAATAGGAATATTAATGAAATATTCGTTAGTAATAGAACTGTGGGAGTAAGGAATTTGAATGTGTAGATTAATCCAGTTAGTAAATATTAGTAATCTATAAACGTCTTCAATTTACTTCTCTATGTTAAAAACCCTGGCAAGTCGAGTTGACTAAAGACCCATCCCTACGGACTTGTAAATTTTACCAGCTTTGCTACTCGTCTTCAAGGCGACACCTGGTGTGGCTATAAATTATTTAGATATCGCCTGGGATTGTACCCGAGACTTCATTAATATACAGATAGAAAAAGTGCCTCAGTGACTCTAGACAGACTTGCTAACAGTAATTTATGTACGAGAAAGTCCGTTGAAACGTGTACGAGTGTACATCGAATGTTTTGTCCTGATGTAAAATTGAATACTACAAAGACGTATTTTGGCATACTTATTATATAAAAGTTAGTATTTTACACGACTAAGACAGTTTAAGTAGGTTTGGTTGAGCTGGTCAAAAAAGTTTGTGTCGCCGAATTTAACGCTGGTATACTCAATGAACTAAAGTACCAATCCTTACTAATATTATAAATGTGTAAGTGTGTTTCTTGGTTTGTCAGTTAGCCCTTCTTTACGCTGCAACCACTCGATCGGTCGTCACTCGACGGATCGACGTGATTTTTAGCAGAGAGGTAGATTATGGGTCGGAGAGTGACATAGGCTACTTTTTGTTCCGGTAAAATGTGCGATTGTGGGCGTGCATGGATAAACCTCGCTATTTAGTATGTGAGCGCGTGCGTGGCTGGAGGAAGGCAACAAAAAATTTGCTTTTTTATTAAAATTTAGTGACCACCACATGATAAGCATAAGAAGTTAACCCATAAATTTTTGTAAAAGTGAGGATTTATACATCTCCATCCATATATTAGCCTTTGAGCCCACTGCTGGACATAGCTATCCGGTAATTGTCGACACTCAGAGGTTCAATGCCCCCTAAAAATGCGATTTTATTTTACCACAGAAGTTATGACTAAATTATAAGTTCTATGGTAAAGTTGCCATGTAGTGATGGCAGAAAAGAACACAATTGTCACCAACCCTCCTTATCCCGCGGGTATAGTTTGAGGCGACTAGGCGTCCTCAGTGCAGCAACTACCATCTACTGCGATTTCCAACCCGCCTGCCCAGCGTGGTGATTATGGATACATCCTCCCATTTTCAAGAGAGGCTTTTAGTACAGTTATAGGCTGTTGATGATGGTAAAGTTTTGTGTTTCAAACAATATTGAACAATTACATTAGGTCACGCACCTATTTAATTAGGGCCTGTAATATTAAGTTCATTTGTATGTTTGTCCACAAAAGGTAAGTCAACATGCCCTTGTTGGTGCGGTGGGTAAATTAGTAGGTGAGGTAATTCAAATAGTCCTAATAACGAGTTGAGTCAACAAGCCCTTAGCCAACATTGCGTGACGGCGCGAGCGGGCGGTAATCAGATTATCTGACCATTTGCGGGCCGGTCGGCTGCTATCTCTCCAACTCGCCACTAAACCGCTCGCTTATCAGTTTTTACAAGCTAACGGTCTGCCTACTCCTTCACTTAGAGCTCGTACACACGTGACTGCGAATGGTCGACGGCAGCCGTCGTTTGCAGTTGGAACGAAATGAACTACACCCAACGGCAGCCGCTGCCCGCAGCTGATGCGGTTCAACTGCGTGCGACGGTAGCCGTTGAGTACAGTCCATGACGTTCGGCCACTTGCAGTCACGTGTATTCCAGCTCTTATTTTTACGGACTTAATTCGACGACTCCCTGGCACAGAGGAAGTGAACTTGCCTGTCAAGTGTGAAGTCTAAATAGGTTTGATTCCCAACGCCGGCAGGCAGATAAGTGTTTGTTGTCCAGTCTTGGTCGTTATTTGTCATTAAAGATTTGTGTTTATGATGTAAGTATCTGCCACCGACTCAGGGAATTATTGTACGATTGTATAAGTGTGCGTTTACTTTATACACTAGGAATATAATTACACAATGCCTTGTATATTACAAGCATAAGTTTTAGAAGCGGTCGGATTTTTACACTGTTATGAAAGAATTAAGAAGTATTGAAGAACCAATCAATCAAAAACCTAACACGATAAACACGATAGCATTTTGCAAGATGGCATAACTTAAAGACAATGTAAATATTTACACCCTTTACACTCTGTACACCTTTTCACTCTTTACACCCTTACTACCGGTAAATTTTCATGCCTAAATATAATTTTCCTTAGTCCTTTCGTTGTTCGTACTATACTAAGTTTGTCTTTCAAACTGCACGCTTATGTGTACTGCGACTTGGTACAAAATAGTACTGTGTACGCAAGTCGAACCTGCACTTGACTCGCTAATTTTAATCCCCGCCCACTTTGCGGGAGTCTCCTCTTAAAGTTTTTGAAGGAATGAAAACCTAATAAATTCTCGCCATTTTTTGTATTAAGCCTCTACACATCACAGTAATTCCATAATATGCAGGTATGAAATGAAATGTAATGTTCTAATAAAAGACGTTGCATTTTCTTTATTGTTAGTGTAATGTCGGGCTAATTACATCAATTAGTGGATTTATATGAGACACGGAGTTGTCTGCTGAAATATTAATGAGTACGAGAAATGAATACATCATAGCAGTCTGAAACTCTGTATGGAGTGCACACTGAATAAATTATAAACAAATGTTTGTTGTTGTTGACAGTTTGTACGTTCTAAAGGGAATTCCCATGATATACCTACTTTACCTTAGTGCGAGAGTGTGAGTGTATAAGCGTTTATTTTTAACTACTAAATCTTAAACGATCTTACTTATAAACGTTAATCAAATTCAGGTGATGAATTAATTACTGATTAATTAAGATTGGCGGGGATATAACATGTGAATTCACAGGATACTGATGCTGGCTACGGATGGTGGAGGTGCGCTGATGAGAAACCGTCAATATTTTGTACTCTGGACTTAAAACCGTGTTTTAATACTACGTGTAATAAAATTATGTTTCTATAATAACAGTCAACGAATAAATGAGTAAATGAATAAAGTATTCTGTGTCATGTATTTTGTGGTATGTATTCTACGTGGTAATTTTTACATTAAAATAATCAAAGGTTATTATTAAAAAAGACAATTTTTATAAGGGTGGCCTTCATGTACACAATACTGCAAACAATACCTACACTAACTAATATGTTCCAGGAAGCATATAATAAACGTGAACTCCTACAATTGCCTATTCAATACTCATCGTACAGGAAATCTTATTTTGTAGGCTCTATCCACATATATTTCATACTTTCTTACTTTTGCATGACGACTCGGTGGCGTGTTGATCAGTGACCATTTTTGACGAGCTGTGGGTCCCGGGTTCGATCCCCGACCGAGGCAGATAGTTATTTTGCAGAAAATTTTTTGTACACTGATCTTGGACATTAAAATTGTGGTGTTTTCTGTGTGTGGCCGCCACCCGCAATACGGGGAATCCAAGCGCGGGGGCGAGAGTTTGGAAGCGTTTATTTATTTATTATATTTCGATTCGTTTAATGTTGTGTTGTTCGTACTCGCACTCTAGCCTTTCCCCGCAGATTTGCCCACGTAATAATTGTATTTTCCAAGCCTAAACACCCAATTAACCTCCTCCCGTTCGAGTGAATGAATTTTCAACAATTCATTTCATTTCAACAACATAACAAACAAATTAACACAAATATTGTGTACGTTGTAAAAGGTGCCTACTGATAAAATTTCAAGCTATTTAAAGACTTTAAGGGTTTCGGCTAGACTTTGATAATTCAGTCAGCACAATCTTTTATTAATACTAGCTTTTGCCCCCAATTTTGTCCCCGTAAAATTTCGTTGTAGATATGGTTAAGCCGTGAAGGCGGATCAAATAAATAAACAAACTAAATCTCGCATTTAAAAATAGCATTTCTCGCATAGAAAAAGTTCTATCTGAACTTTTAAGGGGTTTACTGGCTGAAATTGTAATTGTTGGCAGAAGGGTTTTTACCTTAAATAAATAACACTCGAAACATAAATATTGATTGGCCAATCACACGAATTTGGTGCAAATACACCTGACTACTGAGATGGAAAATTAAGTCCGATTGCATTTTACAGGCGCGACGAGAACGCCAAATAAAATTGGAAAACATTTAAAAACAACCCAAACGCACTACAACTACAGGTGGTAGAACCTGTATTACGGTTCGCCCGGGGCAGTAGGTACCACCGCCACATCCTTTTCTACAGTAGATTAATATTTTTTCAACAATTGTATTCCGGTTTGAAAGATATGGATGCCGGCTACACTTATACCAAAGGTTACCAGTCCTCACGGGTAGCAATGCATCTGTGGCAAGCTTCGAACAGGACCATTACTAACCGTTACTAACCGGACTATCACTAACACTGATTAATAGGACTTACAGTCACTAACAGTTCTTTCTCACATAGCCCTTATACTAATAAATATTGACCACTTAACATTCCTATTAACATCTCATACTAACTGGACTAATATCCCCAGTTAATTTTACGGTCATATTCGAGGTTTGTCATGTCATGGGCGGCAGCGAATGAGTGGAGCTGCATGCTCGATTTCTTTGTTATTCATAGCAAAACAAAACTGGGACAAATTTTAATAATAACGATCCTAGTTCCCACAGTCCTTATACTAACGATTACTTACCTACTAATATTCCTATTAACCCATATTACAGCGCCAGTTGCACGCTACTTTAAGCTATATGGCAGCCTGATGCGCGCGAGGCGACGCTGGGTGGGAACAGTTACATTCCTGTGCAGATTGCCCAATTATTTTGGTAGAATTTCATATGACATTACGATATATTTGGATTCTCCATAAAATTTCTAACGCCTGCTGTTCCTATACACATTGCTAGCATCACAACAGAGATGGCAATATTACTTTGATTTATTTGGACAATATTTTCGCGTGCATATTGTTCGTCACTTTTTGTACGCCTAGCTCACGGTGGTAAAAAATTACTTACAGCGATGGAGCGCGTGGCGCGGTATGAGTTAACACCTAATACTAACAGGAATAACTATCTTATAACAGTCCTTCGCACAGTCCTATTAGAGGTTTGTCACAGATGGACGGCAGTGGTTGGTGGGACTGCATGCCCGTTTGCTATTCTCATTAGATAAATCGTTTCGTATCTCGCCGTCTTCCTCACGTGAGCGCGCCTTGGCTGACAATTCGTTCGCTAGATAACACAAATGAAAATAAAAGCCAAGCCTGTTCGCTGCTGGCTAAACGCCGTTTGCATCTTCAATGAACGGTTAAATAAAACATTAGGAAATCTTCATGCCTATTTTTCCATAATGTTCTTAAAGGACTTGTCAGCATGGTGATGGAGAGAATACCAATTTACCATGTTACAATGGATACATAACCTCACGAATGTTCCTGTAGAAAATAGAACAATGTAATAGATGACGAAGTAAGCTTACGTCCACTTACTCAGTATAGAGCGTTTCGTGTGAAAAAATGTCGTTCGTGTCGTATCTCTCAAGAAGTGTGATCAATGGCGGGCGGTCACGCAGTCCGCCGCACGCGAGCGCTCCTTGACCGACCTTCTGACACTTCGTTGGCTAGATTACACAAATGAAAGTACCATCCGAAATTGCACACTGTTAGCTAACCGCGAAATGCAAACATTTCCGATTAATGCAGAAGGAAAACATGAGGTTTCCTTACGTTCAAGCTGGTTTCCATAATGATAAGAGAGATTAGAGATTTACTTATTTGAACATAAAACAAAAATACATTAATGAAATTGTTCGTAAACAACTGCTATATTTAAAATCTGTGTTGCAGCTGTTTACGCTCGCCCCGGACAAATAGGAAGTATGTTCGTACAGTAAGTACATTGTGATTGTGGAGGTCTTGTCTTGTATGGTGGACGTTGGTCTTAACAGAAAAGTACATTTGTCAAATGATTGAATCTGTACACTGTTCACCCAGTTCACCCCAACACGTTCCTGTCGTTTCAAAATAGGGTGGCCGGACACATTTATATAGGAGGCGATCATCCCAGTCCTCAGGATTGCTACTCCTATTGGTTGGAGGTGTTAATGGGCGGCAGTGGCTTTAATGAATGTAGATTTGCTACTTGGATGGAACACATTAAAAAGACCCGTACGTGTTGATTATATGAATAAACGTGTTGATTAGTGATCCACATATATCAACAGTAACGGAGGGAGAGAGAGTGAGTTGACGACATTTACTACAACACCAGCTGAATAGGGAATATGCGCGTTTTCGAATATTTATGGTACCGACATTATATATCTGTCATTATTTTCCATTATTATCCCTTTTAATGACAAAAATTAATCAATGAAAAAGGCGAGCGAAATGTAAAACTGCGAAACGCAACGAAATTATTTAGAACGAAACGTGACATCATCGGCCATGTCAAGTAGACGTGTAGACGTTTGTATGGTGTGTCCTAGTCTTTGGGTTAAAATTCTGGTGTCGCGTGGCATCATCCTTAGCTCGCGAAAATTGACGGCGTTTAAACTGCTCAAATTTATTTTCGGTTTGAATTTTTTTTTCTGAATTAAATTGAGACATTTCTAACATTATTTTTTATTTTTACTATTCTATAACGACATAAACAGTTATTATTCGTCGATGTCGATGTTTCATAAAAATATTCCGAAACTCGCGATGGCCGCCATCAACCTAAATCGGACTGAGGGCAATATAGTTCTTGCTAGTGGCGCCGTGTGTGACGAATATTGTTGATTAAATTCCATGTTCACCATTGTATTTTATATCGTGAGAAAAACCTCTCTGTATGATCGAAAAACCTATCAAATTCCCTGAAATCACGGCACTCGATATTCCTACGGATTGTGTTTATCTTGGTAACAGATTGGTAAGGCGACTTTGGAAGCTGTCGGGTTTTGTATGGATAACCGCTACCTAGTTGAATAAACGTCCTGGGTGTTTGATCAGTTTGATCGTCACAGATTAAAGCAGCCGTTTAACATTGCGGGAGACCTCCAGGTGGCTTACGAACTTCCAACATAGGGGTTGGCCACCAACCCCTCCAGCAATCCGCTTTCACAAGAATATTTTATGGTGACAGAAACGGCAGAAGTGGATGTATCGGTGGTACTACTCTGGGCTAATCTTAAACAGGTTCTAAAAGATTTTCTGGACCTACAACATAAGAACAAACAACTTGTAAAATTTACTGCGAGAATGAGTCTCTTGTATTCCTGTCGTACAAAGTTTAAGTTACCTTTGCGTACGAAGTAGCGACCCAGACAACGACTTAATAATTCGTTGGTGTTAATGACACATTAAAACTTGTGCTATGAACATAAAACCCCAATTATTTGCACACTGTTCACGCATTTAACACGTTGAGGATGGCAACACCCTTTTGCGTGTCCCAGGTTATTAACTCACAATATGACGTGTCAACGCGACCAATTTAATGAGACCTTATATCCTACCGCATTTTGCCTCAATGTGGTCCATTTTCGCCATAATGAAGGGGGCGCGGTGGGTCAAAGAAGATCGGCTGTTTAATTATTCTGATGAATCTCGTAGCGCCCGCTGTTTTATGTAAATGCTTCTTTGCGTGTTGTGTCATTCGACACAGTCCGTGAAACAAAGCGTTAATCACATTTACAGTGGGTACAGTTTGTTAAGGAATCTTTTCGACGTCGCTTTGCTTTTTACAAGCTTTTTTCATACTTAATTGGCGAATATTTGTTCCGTTGATGTGCAAACAAGTGCATATTTAGTGACGAGGCGTGAAGTAATGGTGGAGGTTGTTCAGGCGCTAGACTCTGAAGCAAATAAAAAACAACAAACACACTCTCACATTTGTAATAGTAAGTAAGGATTATAACAACTCTTCTGAGATCAGTTATTTTTCAAATGGATACAGGTGACCATGGAAGGCAAGAACACTCTAACCACTGCATACCCGTTTTCTACTTTGTTTACTTGATAAATGTTCAGTAAGTGAGTACCTAGTAACGTATAAAATATTTTTGTACGTAAACGTTTTGAATGACAAAAGGTTTTTGCAGATCTAATCCGAAAATGCATCTCCGCTCTTATTACTTGGAAAGTTGTCGAGTTAAAAGAGTAAATCCTTCTTGAAAGGATCACAAAGTACATTTTTATCCTGACCATCTCGTACAAATCGCCAAAGCTCCATCTCTAGGTTCTTATGTCAGCAATCCCGTACACTTGTGTACGCGTCCTTTGTAAAATCTTCTTCGTAGATTGAAGTCACATAATGCTTTGTAAAATGAGCTGTGAACTGTCTGTGACCACAATATATTATCAAGATGAGATATGCACAATTCGCTCTAATATATATTTTTTTACTTAGCGAGGGTAGCAATGGCAATAGGATATCGAGATATAGCTAACAAAGAAATGATACCCAAGATGCTGTCTGAAATGTTAAAATTGCGAAAGCGAACAAACAAAATTTTTTATTTAGTGAAGTGTTTGTGACAGAATTTATGGCCCGACTAGGTATATAGACTACTTCTAATATAATAATTTATGTGTATACTATAATATACTACACACAAACCTAGGTACTGCAGCATTGTGTAATCTTCTCAGGTAAGTTAATTTCTTTACGTGGTGATCAAAGGGCAAGTTTAATTCCAGATAAGCAAAAGTTATTGGGTTAATTCTGAAGTACATCTCAGATTCATGGTAGTGAACCGCAAGTTAGTTCTAACTTTAGTTTGCGGTAAGGTACGTGGAGTCTTTGCTGTAACACTTCGTTCTAACTTAGTACTCGAATCGTAAACTTTAAAGTCCTTACCTAGTTACAAGGTAAGGACTTATAAAGTTATGTGTGTATGAAGATAATAGATTTACAATAGAACTGTGTTCATAAGTAATAGTAGGTACAAAATATCGAAACAAGGTCAAAGCAAGTCCTCTCTTGCTCAAAGGTCTGGAAGAAAGCGCTATTAGCTACTATCGCTATTAAAAATTCTTTGTTTTACTGGACACCTGCTGTTGGCCTTTTCAGCGTACTCACCGCACGACCCTGATTCCTTGATGTACTTACATCCTAATCAATAAAATAAAATAATTAATCAGCCTTGATGTGAAATTATGTAAAATAATCAGTAATTATTGTTAGCCTACATTGTGGCCAATGCCACCCATGAACATTTGCAATCAGCCTCTAACATAACAAGAAATGTGTTCGGGGTCAAGCAATACGTTACGCAAACCATTGAATAGCTTAACCGTATTTTATGATCTCGGTCGAGCGCACCTATTTTTATTTAGTTCAAACTTGGCTTCAGAACTTTGAACTGTAAAATGAACTATAAATATTCGTAGAGTTTTGTGTGGAACAATTTCACAACTTCTCAGATCTGCCAACTTTACCCAGAATAATTTTCAGGCTTCATTAGAGGGTTTTAAAATGAAAGTGTAGGGATACAGTTCTATTTTAAGATTATACTTAGATCTTTGCGAGCGACCGTCGTAGAGACCACTTACCCTGATGATTTGCAATTATTTAATTACAAAAAAGTAGCAAAGTAGTAAAGCTGTAAACAACCTACAATAAGACTCCAGCAATAAGACTGTTTTGTGTGGTGACGGCAAAACAGAATACAATTTTCACAATCCCTTCTCTTCCCGCGGATGTCGTACGAGGTGTCTAAGGTAATATAACGGAGAATGAGCAGCGTCCTCTGTGCAACAATTGCCATCTACTGCAATCACCAAGTTGCAACAGCGTGGTGATTATGGGCAAATCCTTCTACTTTTGGGAGAGGCCGTTAGTTCACCAGCGGACTGTTATAGGCTGTTGATCATTATAATGATGATGACCGGCAACCAAACTTTTCAAACCCAAATACAAATGGCTCGATGAAACATGTGCTTTACGGAAGAAATGGGTTTGGCGGTAAGACAGCCCCGGGCGAACTGTTTAACTGTATAACGGGTGAGAGAATCACATTTAACTTCAAATAGTTACTGTACAGATTATAACGGTTGTTGAGTATTAGTCCAGCTTACAAAATATCTGGCATCAATAAAACTTATAGATATATCCCTTTCTTACTCATCGTACCTGACTATGGCACTAGAGTACCTTCTTATGTCCTGACAATGGCACATTACATAAATAACAGACCTGCGTAATCAGAGATCGACTTTGCGATTTCAACGTTTACTAAACCTTAAAAGAAAATAACCTTCTAATAAATCATTTTTATTTCAACCAAATCATGCCAGCGGAATTCTGACTACAATACATTTGGACAACAAAGAGAATACGTTCCAGATTGTTATGTACAATGAAAACTTCGGGGGAAAGAAAATGGAGTTTATGTTTAATGATTTCATGTTTAGGCATATTGTTTGAGATCCTTGTCATTACGTAATGTTCTTTTTGCAACAATGGATCACTTTTATGAACTTAGAGAAGAAAGCTTTTGACTAAGGAATAACGATCTCAGTCAAGCTTTGTTTGAAATTCAGATGTCAAGGGGGCAAGGTTATAGTTAAGTACTTAAAAGTTGTATTTAAAGAGAATTTGGGAGCTTGAACGCTAAGCGAAATTAAATTTTATCAAGTATATGAAAGCAAAATGTTGGCATCTTTTATTGTAAGTCACAATTGAATTCCCCTGAAAGGCATCAATAGACTGCTGACTACTACAGTAATTCGAAGATCTTAATAGCAGAAGCACTATCAAAATCCTTATTATTCAACCTAGCGTGTGGAATATGTCGTGAAATAATGGTTTTTCAGCAATTGTGTTTCGGTCGGAAAGGTGTAGATGCCGGCTACACTTATACAAGATGCTTATCTGAGTCCTCAAGGGTAACAACGCATCTGTGGCCAGCTTCTTACAGGAAGATTACTAACGGCTACTAATCGGACTATCACTAACACCTACTAACAGGACTTACAGTCACTAACAGTCCTTTCTCCCATAGTCCTTATACTAACGAACACTGACCAATTAAACTAACATTCCTATTAACATCTTATACTACCTTA
>DWLO01002034.1:0-13393 GCA_018245335.1 Dalla quadristriga | reverse complement strand
CTTTACTTTGTGAATGTATTTCTGTACCTTTTTCTGGTGTGCAATAAAGGAATTTTGTATTGTATTGTATTGTATTACAAGGTTCAACAAAATGATTGTGTTGCATCTTTATTGTAATAATAAGAGTGAAATAAAGGTTTCTTAACCTATGAACATATACTGCTTGATGCAGTGAATAATTCATTATAATATTATGTATTTATCATGACGTTTCTTTCAGTGTCCATGTACCGTTAACAAATCAAGATGAGAGACATTCTGAGCGTGGCTTCCTTGCCAAAGCCTTTTGATCGCTACACAATCGACGCGAAACTTGGCAGTGGAATATTCGGTGAAGTTTACAAGGCCATAGACAATGAGTCTTCCGGCAAAATAGTTGCCGTTAAAATACAACCGTACACCGAAGATAGAGAGGACAACATACAAGAGGAATACAGAATCCTTAGAGATTTCACCGCACATCCTAATCTCATCGACTTCTTCGGCATATTCTGCGATAATACCGAGCAAATTGAGAGGTTATGGTTTGTCGTAGAGGTAATTTAATTTTGTGTTACCAGCTATGCAGTGTTGTATATTTCAATATAAATTGTTGATCAGCGTTAGTCGCAAAAGAGGTTGTTACGGTTTTATTTAGATATTTGTTGCTTTTCAGCTGTGTGACTTGGGATCCGTCCTTGATGTCGTCAAAAAATTAAAAGAAATGGACAAAAAACTGAAAGAGTCACATATTGCTTATATACTCAAATATACGATCCAGGTAAACCCTTTTAAATTACAGCAAACTATTGGTTCATCACATTTAAATTACGATGTCTGTTTGTAAAATTAAAATGTGTGTGTTTATGCCGGCCTAAAATCAAATAATAAAAATAATAGAGTAGTGTTGTTTTGCGTTTAGCAAAGTTTAGAGCGTTTTAGTTTGTCAATACGAAAGCTTTTCATTTGTAGGGGCTCAGTTACCTGCATGATAACAACATTATGCACCGAAATGTCAGATGCAGTAATATTTTGATCAGTAAAGAAGGAGAGATCAAACTCACCGATTTCGGGTTATCTTGCTCTGTAGAAGGAACGATGGGTAAAAGCATAAATAGTATTGGATCGCCCGGTTGGATGGCACCTGAAGTTGTTGTGAGTGGAGACGAAGGATATGATAACAGAGCAGACGTATGGGCCTTAGGTATAACAACAATTGAGATGGTGGACGCTAAGGCACCTTTTCAAGATATGCATCCGACAAGAGCACTATTTCAAATAGTCAGGAACCCGCCGCCTGGACTACTGAAACCGTCCATGTCGTCTAATGAAATCAACGATTTTATTACTGAGTAAGTAAATATGATTAATTAAATGTTCGTTAATTTAAATTCCTATCATTTGACGAATATTATATACTAGCGAAACGTTGTATGTACCTCTTTTTGCCAAGATAGCATAAAAAATTAAACAAAAAATATTTACTAACACTTCTGGCCTCGTAGATATCTGACATTCTGGTATTCATCCAGAATACCAGAATGTTGTTCGATATCCTTGAACAGCATTAACGAACATAAGAAGCTATGGTGTTTTGCACTGGGGGAAATTAAATACTTATTTCTATGAGGAGGTAATTTTATTTAATAAAATACTCAAATAGCTGTCTGTACATTGAATATTTTAGAGAAGTGTATACGTACTTAATGATGATTAGAGGAACGCACCACAGAACCACTAATCGCGTAATATTTTTTTACATAAGAATAGCGAGCAGAATCTAGTAAATTGCGTACATGCCTACTTATATAAAAATTTTGCAGATGTCTCGAGAAGAATCCTGAACACAGGCCATTTATGGTGGAGTTAGCAGAACATCCGTTCATTCAATCTGTTCCAGAAAATGATTTTCATGTAAGAGTTCCTTTAATACATGAAGAGTTCATATGACTATAACGGAAATATAATTTATGTAATGATTATAATTTTAGATATCAACAGAATTAAAAATGATGGCAACGAACGTGAAAGATAATGATCTTCCAGAAAGAGCACCAGAACGTATCATCAAGAACGGACTCCTCATAACTGAAGGTGGAAAGGAGCCTGAGACTATGCAGGTTGAAGATCTTGCTGCTTTAGAGCATTTGACTGAGAGACATTTGATAGCCGAACTACAACAAAAACTGAAAAAGGGTTCATTCACATCGTTCATTGGAGATATTTTACTGATACTAAATCCAAACACAGTTGAGGATATTTACAGTGAACCAGTAAGTACAAGTATGGTTGATATCTTTACTAATATTATAAATGTGAAAGTGTGTTTGTTTGTGGCTTTAATGGTTTGTCCTTCTTTCAAAGGGGTCGACGGGATTTCTTGCATAGATATAGTTTATGGGCCAAAAAGTGATGTAATATACTTTTTATCCCAGAAATATGCACGGTTCCTTTGGGATAGATAAAGGATTTTATCCAGACAGGGACGCGGGCGAAGCTGGGTAATTTAATAATACAATGATATTTATATATCTGACCGGTCGGAGTGACGCCGATTGGGGGAAGCCTATGTCTGGTAGTGGACCTCTATAGACTGATTGATGGAAGATGAACGATTTATAATTGTAAAGTTTTCTTTAATTTTTCCAGTACCACAAAAAATATGAATGCAAATCGAGATCTGATAACGAACCTCATATCTTTGCTGTGGCTGATAGCGCATACCAAGACGCATTACATCATAATGAACCACAAAATATTATATTTACTGGAGAAAGCAAATCTGGGAAAACCACAAATATGATGCATGCTCTTTCTCATCTCACTTACATAGGATCTATGAAAAATAATACGGGAGAAAGAATTCAAAAAGCAGCAAAAGTGCTTTTAGACAGCATAAGTGCTGCAACGCCTATTAACGCTAGTTCTACTCGTGCGGTCCTTCAAGTTCAAGTTACTTATGGAAACTCCGGTAAATTAAGTGGTGCCATTTTATGGCTCTACCAACTTGAAAAGTGGCGTGTATCTTCGAACGACGTGTAAGCATTATTATTATCAGGTATACAAACAATTATTATTTACGAATTAATACTTTATATTCAATCACTTTGTCTATAAATTACAGGACCCATGCCAACTTCAATTTGTTATATTATTTCTACGACGCAATGGAAGCAGATGGTAGATTAGAAGATTTATATCTTGAGAAGGATAGAAATCATAAGTATTTGAAAATAGCAGAGGAACCAATAAAAGGAGCGACGCAAGGAGTACGTGAAACCCCTCAAGAAAACGTCCAGCGTTATAAAGAATTTATAGATAATTTGAGAACACTTGATTGGGAAGAGGACGAAATAACATTTTTCGAAACAGTTCTAGCTGCTATACTCATCATCGGTAACTTAAGATTCCAGGATACTGAAAGTGGAAAAGCAGAAGTCGAAAATATCGAAGATGCAAAAAATATTGCCAAATTGCTATGTCTTGGCGAAGACAAGTTTTTGTGGGCATTGCTCAACTATTGTTTAGTTGAAAAAGGTACTTGCATCAAAAGAAGACATACTGTTGATGATGCAGGTGAAGCTAAGAACGTCTTGGCAAGTGCACTTTATAAGAGACTTATCGATTGGATGGTAAATTTGATTAATTCGAAATTGTCCTTTATGAGATCAGTGTTGTAAGTAGCGATATCTGAAATAAAATAATACCTCAGATAAGTAAATACTGTAACATCATATTCAATCATTATTATTTTCTTACAGCGGAGACAAGTTCTGTGTAAGTTTATTAGATATGTTTGGCTTCGAATGCTTCAATCGAAATCATTTGGAACAACTTATTATTAACACAACCAATGAGCAAATTCAATTTTTGTACAATCAAAAAATATTTGTTTGGGAAATGGAAGAAGAACGAGATGAAGGAATCTTAGTAGAAGCTTTTCATTTTTATGACAACAAAAACTCAGTCGATCAATTAATAAGTCGACCACGTGGATTTTTCCATATCTTAGATGAAGCAAGCCGCACTGG
This sequence comes from Dalla quadristriga, assembly GCA_018245335.1. NCBI lineage: Eukaryota > Metazoa > Arthropoda > Insecta > Lepidoptera > Hesperiidae > Dalla > Dalla quadristriga. The sequence goes on along the minus strand of DWLO01002034.1, from coordinate 9,383 downwards.
AAGAGGAGAAGAGTATATCATGAGTAAGTGTCCTTAACAACCTAACCGTGTCCGTAAAAATAATAATGTGCTGCTTGCTATAAAACGTTTAAACGTTTGCTATAAAAATTTTGTCTTCTTTCAGCCTCCATTAAATCCTTGTACAGAGGTCCTTACATAAAAATTGCTGGAACTCATGAATTCTGCGTAGCTCATTACACAGGAAAAGTTAACTACGATTCAAAGGAAATGGCCGATAAGAACAGAGACTTCCTTCCTTCTGAAATGATTGAATGCATGCAGGCTTCGACCAATACTAATCTGAGCCATCTATTCGTAACCAAATTAACAAAAACTGGTAACATCACACTACCTGAAGCCAATTCAAGCCATCCTGAAGATGACAACGCTGAAACGGAGAAATCGAGTGCAATAGCCAGGGTAAACTGTTTTGCAGTATTAATATAAACATTTTCAGTTTGTAATGTTTATCATGAAATACATTACAAAATAACACACACTTCCTGTTATCCTCACATATCGTAACGTTATTAGTACCATAGAAACATAATAATATCCAAATTACTTAATTCTTCCTTTTAAAACTACGACAACACGTCAATTTCCCTTCACACTTGAGACACATAGTAAATTTTTATGAAATGTAGTTTTAAATCTGAAATAAAAAAGTCACTCCACAATTCTTGCAGAAATACAACACATGTTCCAAAGGTGTGTTTTCCCAGGTGAACAAAATGCGTACCGTATCAGCTATATACAGAGCTACCTGTTTAGAGATACTCAAGCAGCTCTCTGAGGGTCCAGACAGCGGTGGTATCAACTACGTCCGTTGCATCAGACCGGACTTGAACGATAAAGTTCGAGGGTTCCAATCCGAATTGGTGAGACAACAAGTAAGGGCTCTAGGTGTGTTGGACACCGCTAAGGCACGCCAAAACGGGTACTCTTGCAGGATTCCGTTCGCCGAGTTCATCCGGAGGTACATTTTTAACTTATATTATAAAATATACTAGATTATGGAATATATAGAACTATACATTTCAAGAATGGTATAGACCTTTCTTGAAATGTATAGTTTCATGTGAAATTTTCTTTGACGTGACCACTGTGACGTCTACGGTGACCACTTACTATCAGGTGGCCCGTGAGGCTAAAATCTGTAAAAAAAAAGACAGAATAACGTCATGAACAACCGTAGTGTATGATAAAAAAGACAGTCAGTCTTCGATGCGATGCTACTATGATGAGGACTAAATTCGTTACCTCTTATTTAAGTACAGCTAATATTTTTCGTGAAATTTTTTTCAATCGATTTTTTCCTAAAATTACAGATACAGGTTTTTAGCATTTGACTTTGATGAGACCGTAGATGTGACGAAAGATAATTGTAGATTACTACTCATTCGCCTTAAAATGGAAGGTTGGAAACTGGGAGAAACGAAGGTATTCCTGAAATACTATAATGAAGAATTTCTGTCCAGGTAATGAATGCCACAGTAAAATAATTTGGAATGTTTTGTTTTTAATCTGATACGAAAAGTATCTATTACTCTTTCATAGATTGTTTTCTTCATAATAATATACAGACTATTTTATTGCTCTTTCACAGATTGTACGAAACACAAGTGAAGAAGATTATAAAAGTTCAATGTATGATGCGATCTTTCTTAGCAAGACGAAAAGCCGCAATGAAGGCCAAGCAATAGTCAATGAACAAAAAAGTAGTGCACTATCATTTACATTAATTAATATAACCCATGTTCATTAAAGTTCAAGACAATAAGAAAAAGTCTCAGTAGAAAAGAACTCAAGGAAGATTTATTAGGATGAAGCGAAACATGAAATGTTGATGTTGATCAAATTTGATTGCGTAAATAGTAAATCGTCCATTTGCAAGCTACATTTATGGCTGAATATAATACCTACACAAAAATTTAGTTTTTTATCACTTATATGACATGTATTCAATGCAAATAAATAGTTATAAATGATGGTGTCGAGTTACATAAAAACCGGTTGCTGTCCGAAACAGCCCTGAGACTTCCTGCTATTAACTATTTTAATTGTGATTCAATTATGTTGTAATTGTTTGGAGACTAATTGTTCGTTCGGTATACGAGTTGTGTAAAAAATATAAAAACCCTAAAAAAATTTTTTTAATAACACTAAATGTACGATCGATTGCAACTTTCAACATCAATGTATCGATAGTCAAAAGACTAAACATCGATATTAATCGGTCGTGCAAATTGGGAGTTATGCCACTAAATATAGTAATATATCGATAACTTAATATCACTACATTTTAATTTTGTTTATTAGATATAGGAATTAGGTGCTAACGTACCATTTTTGCGTTAGCTCGAAGCCTCAGTTCGGATTGGAAGGAACGATGGTAAGAAAAATTTTATGTATTTATTTTAAGCACTCAAGTAATTAAACGTGATTATCATGGCTTTCCATAACTACCATTCTCATTTTGTTGGATAATATGCTGAGTTGAATAATCCTGGCTTAGTCTTATTACCACTAACGAGATTTACTTTACTGAAGGTTTCAATGCGTAGGTTAGATGGGTTCTTGTCATCGGTTTGTTCGACGCGTTCATTATTTTCATCTTGCAAACCGGATGTAAAGACGTCTTCAATGTCAAAAACTAAGTGTATGATCAAAGTGTATTTATCTTTTGCAGATGTTGAAGATTGGATTACCCTTATTGATTTTATTGCTGATTTCATTGCATAGGGTACATATAGGATCGGCATAAAAATATTATGTTTTAGTCATTCTAAGAACTAATATTTTTAAAAGCTCACGCTAATATTATTAATTTAAATTTTAAAGTCAGTTATTGGGTGTTTCCAATTGTTACTTATTACGATCTACATATTTAATAACAAATAATATTGAATACTTAATCTAATCTTTTTTCTTAAGCTAGATGAATAAGAACTCCAGATTGTTTGATGACCTGTTAAAGCTAGATTTATAATAACTAACGCGATAACAGTGTGGTCACCCCATAAGCTGTGTTTACCCAAATAGGTATACGGTGTCCTGCCCATCGATCTAAGTACCAAACGCAATATCTCTACATCTATATATAACGCAATATCTATCTGAATATAAACAAACTTTGAAAATGAATGTAATCTTTGCAAATATTACGTGTAGTCACGGCCGTTATCGTTACACGAAAATCCTGTGTAAATAACTCTTGTCAGCGCAAACGAAGTCGGTGGCACAGCTAGTAAAGTTATTTATCGTATTTCTACTTGAAAGACACCACATTCAAGTAGAATTTAGCTATTCTAGTTATTTACTCTAGATTCTTCGACCTCCTTTAGAGTAATTCCATATAGGTATGCATGCACGTACATTAAACTGTGTGATTATAATACTTATAATAAATATACTTGTTTGAATTATCCGCGGTTTTATTTTCTACCCACTCATCTACTGAAAAAGCATCCTCTTAATATCACATGTACGAATTAGGAAGCAATATATCTGTGTTCTGATTCAAAAAGAGTCCTTGGTCAAATTGACCCTGACTGACGAGCTGTGAGTCCTGGGACCGACCCCTGGCCGGGGCAGAAAATTATTTGGCAGATAAAATTAAATGTTTGTACTCGGTCTTGGTCGTAAACACCTTTCCGACCGAAACACAATTGCTGAGCGACAATTATTTCTCGTCATAAATGGGTGTGGCGGTGGTACCGCCCCGGACGAAACGTATACAGTCTCTACCACCTATCTTATATATTCTTTACATAAAGCAAAAGGAGTTGGCTCAGCTTTTGCTAACGCGGGGCTGAAGTCACGTGTAGTGCTGGTTTTCATCCAATCCCTTCTCCCTCAGCTGTTGTGCGGGAGTTGTACCGTAGGATCTGTAAGGAATTTTGTAAGGAGTACCTAACACTTTTAGTAGCCAATTTTGGGACCTACTATCCTCTCCACAATGACGACAAGAGAGTTCCAAGCTACAGGTCATCATCACAACCCTTCACCGACCCACTACTGAGCACGGGTCTTCTCTCCGGGTGAGAAGGGCTAGGCCATAGTCCACCACGCGGGCCAAGTGCGAATTGGCAGACTACACACGCCTTTGAGAACATTATGGGGAACTCTCAGGCATGCAGGTTGCCTCACGATCTTTTCCTTCACCATAAGCAGAAGATAATTAATTACTTAAACCGCACATAACTAAGAAAAGTCATAGGTGCCTGGGATTTGAACCTCGGACCCCCCGAGTAGGAGGCCGAAGTCTTATCCACTAGGCTATCATCGCTTTCATATCGCTAGCTACAGGTCTACGGGTGCTTTTTTATGTCTTGGGAATAGCAAACGGGCATGCAGTCCCACCACCCACTGCCGCCCAAATACACCTCGAATAGGACTGTAAGAGTGACTATTAATTAGTTACTCCGTTTAGTATTACGACATAATAAGAATATTACTTGGTTAGAAATCGATAGCAATAATAGGACTGTGGGAGTTAGGACTATTAGTAGTCGTCCTATTCGAAAATTGACTTTCGATGTTTTACAACTGATAGAAATTTGTGGAACGGGCAACTTGCCTAGGTAATTTACGTCGAAAGTTAACTTAGTTACAAATTAAATTTAACTAAATACAGACGTAATAAGGTATTAATAGCACGGCACGTTTTCGACAGCTGGCTCGCGTATTGACGCTGACGTTATCGCCGATGGCCGTGCGCTTAAAGTGGCAACTCCTAATAGTGGTACTGGACTAGTTAGTTAACATCCCCAGTTCCTTTTAGGGTCCTATTCGAGATTTGTCACAGATATTATGGGCGGCAGCGGATGGTAGGAACTGCAGGCTCATTTGTTACCTAAATCATATAAAAAAAATGGTACCTTACCTACATCAACTCGATAATCAAAAAGGTTCATAAATTAAACACAACAGATTATGTCATTTTCTAAACTATGTTTGTAAGACACCAAACACGTTCTACTTCTCGGGGCTTTAATAGTTAGCGTATAGTTGTTCTATATATGATTAACCTTAATACGAACAAGCCTTCGTACACACTACTACTACTTCGTACTTCGCCCTGGGCAGTACCACCGCCACACCCATTTCTGTCGAGACATAATTGTATTTCAGCAATTGTGTTTCGGTCTAAAGGGTGTGGATGCCGGCTACACTTATACAAGAGGTGACCGCCTTAGTCCTCGAGGATAGCAACGCATCTCGAACAGGAACATAACTAACAACTAGTATCCGGGCTATCACTAACACCGCCTAACAGGACTTTTAGTCGTCAACAGTCCTTTCTCCCATAGTCCTTATACTAACGAATACTGACCATCTAACATTCCTATTAACATCTCATACTAACTAGACTAACGTCCCCAGTTCCTTTTACGGTCCTGTTCTAGGTGTGTCACAGGTGTCATGTGCGGCAGCGGATGGATGGAGCTGCATGTCCGTTTGTTATCTTAGACACATAAAAAAAAACACAAGGCAAGTGTTAACTATAATATAAGGAATATAAATAATTTTAATTCTTTGATTCCTGTCGTTGAATTTTCTGCGGTATTTAGGGTTGGATGGGAGGGACTCGGCTGAAGGAAATATATATTATACATATATATATTATACATTATATTATATAATAAAAAATAAATTAATTAGAATCCGTTATTTATAAACTAGCTGTTACCCGCCACCTCGTCCGCGATGAATTTATGTAAAAGCTAATTTGATTCTAATTAAAAAACTAAATTTAATAAATAAAAAAAATCGCGTACATGAATACAACGTTGTGTAAATATTTCAAAACGATCAGTAAAGAACTTGATGACATTTGCGATGATGAACAAACGAACATTTTGTTTTCATATATTTCAATTAATTGCAACAATCAGAGTAGGCACGTTGAAAACCCAGTCCAAGTAGATGGATTAACTACAATTTATTTCACTGATTAAGACCTCAATTTGATGACACGGATGTTCGGAACTGGAAGGTCGCAGAGACTTATGAACTAATACCGTTAGGGGATTTCAGCTGTTCTTAATTCCTGAAGCCCCAACATTTGTAGGGCTTCGCGACAGAAAAGCCATTTCGCTGTGCAAAGCCAACGGCGCCCAGTCGCCTTGTTGGTAAGTTAATCAGTAATTGTAATTAATATTAATTATATGTTTAAATGGATGTGACGGTACAGTGGTACAACTATAACTCCCAGGTTGCCGCTCGAGTTCGAATACAAGGTAGTATTATTTTTTATTTATTAACTAGCTGTTACCCGCGACTTCGTCCGCGTTGAGGTTTTGTTAAAATAAATTTAATACTCAATTTAAAAAAAAAATGATCCACAAAAACATGTGCATAGGCGCATATGAACACAACGTTGTGTAAAAATTTCAAAACGATCGGTAAAGGACTTTATGAGATTTGCGATGTTGGACAAACGAACAATAAATTTGATATACATATTACCCGCAACTTCATCCGTGTTGAATTTATGTTTTACATAAATTCGTATTCGTATAAAAAAAGATGTATTTAATCAATACATGCGCGTATATGAATAAAACGCAATTGGTCAATGTGGTGAATTGCATCCTTAATCCTTCTCATTCTGTGAAAACGCCTGCTCCGTAATGAGAAATTATTTGTTGATATTTTGTAAAATTAGAAAATTCTACTTTATTATAATTATGAAGTAGGTAATTGGTATCGTTGTGTCTAATCCGTATAACCGAACTAATTTTAAAGTCGTCCGTCTATTCGGATGTTTATGATATTATCCGTTCCAAGATTCCATTATCATAATCTTAATTATTATCATTGTTTATAATAAAATTATGGTCATTTCAGACATATTAAAATTTTCGCATACCTAATTTATGACAGTGAAAAACGGCGGGACAAATTTCTTATTGTTTTCACCGTTTTTTTCTATCAAAAACTACGTATACAATAGTTAAAATATGTCAAAACTGTCCGTAATTCTATTGTCAACGATGATAATGTATCACACTTTTCAAAAATCCGCCCAGAGTTTTACAATCATTGAAAACGTTAGAACGTGAGAGCGTAACAAATACGACGAGAGAGACGAAACTCCTAATGACAATCGACATGTTTTATACCCAGTGTCCATGAAACTTTAACTGAACAAGATGAGTTTCTCCGTGTCGTCGCTGCCAAACCCTTTCGACCGGTACCAACTTGACGTCAAACTCAGCGCCGGTGTCTTCGGCGAAATTTACAAGGCCATAGACAACCAGGCCTCCGGCAAGGCCGTGGCTGTGAAAATCCAGGAGTACACAGAAGAGAGAGAGGACAATATACAGGACGAGTACAAGATACTTAGAGACTGCATCCAACATCCTAATATAATCGACTTCTACGGTGTGTTCTGCGATGATGCCGAAGAGGTTGAGAAGATATGGTTCGTCATGGAGGTATACAGTTTTTTTAACTTATGGGATAAAAACAAGACTTAACCAAAAATAACTTACGACGGTTTTCATCACTGTTGTCAATCTGAAATCTACTTTAATCTAAGTTTAAAGCTGGCAGTTGTATGCAACACGATTGATAAGCTTTTTTTATTTTACTTGTTATGTCTACCCCTTATCACTCTCTTAGTATAAACTCTAGGAAACTTAGTATAAATAAATTCTAGGTCCCTTAGGTCGGCTTAATATTTTTTTTATCTTCTATATTCTTGTTATGTTCAATTAAATTATTAAATAACAATTAGAGAGGGAAGCAAGACTGATGAGTTGTATTATACATTCCAGCTATGCGAATTTGGGTCCGTCCTCGACGTTGTCAGAAAACTGAAGGAGGCAGACAAAAAATTGTCGGAGGAACACATCGCTTACATCCTCAAATACACTATCAAGGTAAGCCCATATTCGACTGACTATAAACATGTCGTTCGTCACATTCGAACCGATGGCCGTTTATAAAACAAAGAGCCTGCCAGTCCAGCTTTCAACGGCTGAATCAATTGGTGAGTACTTTGAATACAAACTCAATTGTTCTCGGATCCGAGTCCCCGAGATCTCCCCTCGCGTGACGTGGAGTAAAATATGGGCGGGCGAACGTCCACGTACGTTGAAATACTATCTATGGCCATTACTTAAAATGCACGCCGCTTTATTTGATGTGATTCGCGACGGAACAGTCGAACTTGTCGATGCGAATGTCGGAGCGCGGCCGACAACACCGTGATGGCCCCCCATCGCGGCGCATCGCTCAATTATCGTAAATAATGCTCGCACACACAAGATATACGGACCTCTGGTGCGGTAGCAAATGATCCCTCGGGCTCGCTCCCACCGATCCACACTGCCTCTTACCCGCACCGCTTTAAAGACTTGAATCGTAAGCGCCGACCGATATTTAAGGCTCCAGAGAAATTAGAAGAGGTTAAATGCGTATTATCTTTATGCAAACCACTTGCCTCACAATACTTATACCCATCCCTCTCGACCGATACAATTTCCACGCAGCTATCGATGTTATATCTGCCGATGTCTTTCACTGCGAATGTTTCGAGTCTAATGAGAACGAAATGTTTTAAAGCAGATTTCGTGATATGTTCAAGTGAAATAATACTAGCAAGTATTATTTCAATGTTGTCTTACGATTTTATTAACTACAGGCTTAAAATGTTATAGATATAAAATATGTTACCAAATGCTTTTTATGATGGGATTGGCTGCAACCCATAACGGTGCACTGCAGGGCAGAGGTCTCTTCTCACAATTGAGGAGGCCTGGAGCATACCCCAAAACGCTGGGGTTAGTGGCCAACCCGAATGTAGGAAGTTTTTCAGGCCACCCGAAGGCCTCCGAAAAGGCTTAACGACTATTATCAGACGATAACAACCGCGACCGACGGTTTAACGTGCCCTCCGAAGCCCGGAATAATGATGACAAATTTCATTTATAAAAATAATTGTAATGTACATTTTATGCCATGCGCGTTACGTGAGTCTTTTTACCTTGTAAAACAATCTAAAAATATAACTTCATTGAACGAGTTATATCTATATATTGATAACTTTTTCATAAATTTGGCTATTAAATTTATACCAAAAGATAAGCCACTGGTTAAACCACAATTTTTAATTTACGTTCTTGCTGTATTGAGGATTTTTCAGTGAGAAACTGTTTAATAAACAACACTCTTGGTTTACATTATTAATTATTTATCGACACAAGAATATTCCAACCCTATCGTTTACGATTGTAAAGAACGCATTAAGCGCACTGATACATCAGACGCTAAAGTGAGCTAACAGGGAGACCGCGACAGGTATCAGCCACGATACGTATGCAAATAGCTCCCAATGAATCTCATGGGCGTGGGCCACTTGACTGACACTG